>PVIU01005554.1:0-112044 GCA_004026605.1 Ondatra zibethicus | reverse complement strand
ACTGACATCCATAGGGGTTGTACTAGCTTGCATTCCCACCAGCAATGCAGAAGTGTTCCCTTTTCTCCACAGCCTCTCCAGCATAAGTTGTCATCAGTGTTTTTGATCTTGGCCATTCTTACAGGTGTAAGATGGAATCTCAGAGTTGTTTTGATTTGCATTTCTCTGATGACTAAGGATGTTGAACATTTCCTTAAGTTAGACAGGACTTTGATATGCACTTCAGGCTGATTTGCAACTCATGATCCTTCTGCCACTACCTCCTAAGTGCTAGAACTACAACTTCCCCTCATGCAACTGATGAATTATTTTTTAAAATAAATACTTTTGTTTATTGCTTGAGAATTCAATACAGTGTTTTGGTCACATTCACCTCCATCTCCTCTTCACTCCTCCCTATCCACCTACCCAACTTCCTCTCCTTTCTATTTTTTTCAATTTGATAACACATTGATTTCAGTTTGTATGAGCCACATACTTCTAGGAGCAAGGCTGTCTACTTGCTCATGGTCAAGTCATACCATTAGAGAAAATGAACTCTCTGTCCCAGAAAAGCCATCAGTAGTCCACAGATCCCCATTCTATGCTAGAATTTTAATGCATATAGGTCTCGTAAAGGCAACCACAGGTGTTGTGGGGTTCATGAGCCCAATAGTCTCCTATCATGTCTAGATCATACCACTTGAGTCCCCATGGCCTCTGGCTCCTAAAGTCTTTCCACCCTCTCTTCTGCAATGATCCCTTAGCCTGGGGGAGAGGGTGTGGTACAGATGCCCCATATATGGCTGTATATGTGACAGTCACAGTCTCTGAACTGTGACTGGTTTTGAGTTTCTGTGTTAGTCAGCATCCCAAACCTGTGGAATCTTAAAGGTAACAAATACAATGACCAAAACAGAGTTTACTCACTCATGTTGATTCAAGTCAGTGGCTTGCTAGCTATGGCTAGACCATCAGCAATGCAAATGTCAATACAGACATCTACTTGATGATGTTTCCATCCTGAGAGAATTTTCTCGATGTCCCTTCCCTCTCTTGTCCTCGACCAGTTCTCTCGTCCTGGTAGCAGGGACACTCCTTGAAAGGGTTGTTTACCTGGGCTCATTGTCTCATTTCTGTTTCTTTATGAAACTCACATCAATCAGACCGCTGTCCCAGTCACCCAGCAAAGCCCCGGTGACGGAGGCTCCCTTAGGTCCACGCGTGGTTCCCAGCCACTGACTGCCTAGCCCTAAAGAAGGTGCTGATGGATGGTAGCACTTCCTGCCTTTGAAATCCTTTCTTCATTTGGCTACCACACTCTCCCAGTTTTCAGTCATGTTTCCAGCTCTCCTTTTTCAATGTCCTTGCCTTATTTCTTATAGCCCAGCTCTCTAGACTTTAGCAATTGGTGCTCTTCTCTTTCCTACTTGTATCTCTCTGCGTTAGTCATCCTACCCAGCCTTAGGACTTAACAAGAACCTAAACTGTCTGTGTCCACCCCATGGTCCCTGAGCTCAGTTCCTAGCACTATCTCCTCACATGGTCAGCTTACCATCAGGCCTCTTTACTGTTCCTCCCACACAGAAGTCAACATGGCTTCCTCCTCAGCTCCAGGAACACACCATCCCTCTCTTTCATCTCTTTTCGAGCCTCACTCAACCTTGGTCTTTCTCATTGAACACGTAACTCATCACACTCCCTAAAATAGCCCTCTTGCCTTCATTTTATTCTTCCTCTCTCCTCCCCATCCCTTGCCTACTCCCACCTTCCCTGGAAAATTTCTCAAGCATATTTACTATGGATTTTTCTTACTTCTGTTTTGAATCTCTGTCTTCCCGCAATAAAATATGAGCCCTAAGAAAGCAAAGAGTCTCAACAAATACGTATTTCTTAAACAAATTAGGAAAAAATTTCAATTAAAGGTACATGCCCAAATGATCTGATTTAAGAATTATAACAGTGTGTTCTAAACACTAGCATAACAATTATCAAGGCTCTCTTCCTTCCCACTTTATGTACATCTTATTACCACTGCTCCTTTTGCCTCTTCTGTCCTCCCTCGGGTGCACCTCCTCCGTGTTTATTTCTTCTCTGATCACTTTAGTCTACAAATAGAAGAGAAGGCCAGTCCTCACAGTAACCATCCACATGCAGCCTCCCCGTGATACCTACACTGTAAATTCTCTTGGGTACTCTTCTTCTCTTCAGGATCCCCCTCCCTGCAGCTCTCTCTCTCCTCCTCCTCCTTCTTCTCCTCCTCCTCTTTCCCCCCTTTAACTCCTGAGATCATGTTTCTCCCACCTCTAGAGTAAATCCTTTCATCTTTTCTAAGACCCTGTCTACCTCTCTTTCACAACCACCCCAAACCTTAACATACACTCTTCTTAGGATCTCTGACCTTTTCTTTCCTATGAGCTTCTTTACTCTCTCTCTCTCTCTCTCTCTGTGTGTGTGTGTGTGTGTGTGTGTATGCATGTATGCGTGTGTGAGATGTGTCTAAGGGACTGATGTCCCTCTTTTTCTCCTTTTTTGTTTTTTTCTTGGTGTCCTTTTCTTGGAGTAGTACAGTTGCCACTATTTAAGATCAAAGGGTTGGAGTCCCCAAGATAGCTTCAGCCTTTGGCAATGTGAAATTGCTTTAATTTAAATTAATATACACACATCCATAGGGAGCCTCTATTTGACCTCGCTGCTGAACTCGGTTTTGTGCTTTCCTTTCTTCTGCTGCCACGTTCTGTAGCCGTGAAGGAAAAGGTCATCTCTTGGACACCAGCGAGGCCCTACTGGTCTCCTTTGACCTTCTTTTGTGCATGGCTGTGGAAAGTTAACATGGAACCACCATTCTATAAAAACAATTCATAATTTCATAGTTCATATTTATATAACAAAACTACCTAGGACATATGGTCTGCCAGGAATGTTCTAAACAATTCATTGGTGGTAGTGAATAGCTCTCCTTCACTTCATAAAACCCACTAGATAATACACTACAGACTAACAGCCACTTGGCTTTCTATGCACAGGCCAGATCTACAAGGAAGAGGCTTTCCAGCGTAAAAACACAGAAGTTTGGGGTTACCCACCCCTGGGAAATTTGTAAGTTCCACATTCCTGGGTAAAGGCTTTTTTGATTTGTTTTGTTTTGATTTAAGTGGCATAAATAAAAATCATGGGCAACACAGATGTTGCTTCCAAAAGGAAAAGTTGGTAGGGGTCAGACTGCCCCAGCGATATGGTTTCGCAAATTGTCTACATGAGTAACTTTGAAGCAGAGATTACATAATAAGACCTCATAATTTTAAGCTTATATGTACAGCTTAATAGCTTAAAAGGTGCTTTTCAGCTAGTTTTAAGTTAACTGCTACAATTACCCTATAAAGCAAAAGAGCAAATATAATTAAATTGGGAAAGCAAAGGTCACAAAACTAGCAAACACAGAACCGATCCCCAAACACTTAAGTTTTCAGTTCAAATCTACCATCATTTCAGACCTCCTGAAATTAAGCTAAATTTATATAATCATTTCACTTCCTTGTTTATTTACATAAGTCTGGCCAGACCACAGTTTAAATTCCACAGGTTTCCTACCTTTCCATAACCCTTACAAATGCTAAAATGGAAATAACGCTGGGGAAAACATGAGGCCATAACAGCACTGACATTCAGAGGGGAAACAATGGCAATTTGAATTGTGTATTGAATTGGTTTTTCAGATGCTCCTGGTATATTTTTAAGTTTGTTCTCTGAAAAATTTCATATATCTGACAACACGTCTTGATTAAATCCATTTCTTCCCTCCAGCTTGCCCTAGCCCCTTCCAAACATCGTTCTCTCTCGACCTCCCATACACACACACACACACACACACACACACACACACACACACACACACACACACACATACACACATAGCTGGCTGCAATTAGTGCTGACAGCACATACACAGGTCTCGGCCTAGACAACCACCAGTACCCTCCCCCTGCAGCCAACAACTATTGACAGCTCTTCAGCTAGCTCAGGCTGGGGACTTGGGAGCCCCTCTCCACTCCATGTCTGATTCTTAAACTGATCTTATGCAGACAAGGACAGCTGCTGTCAGTTCATATGTGCAATGGCAATGACATGTATGGGGGACAATACTATTTCTCAGCACTCTTCCCCATCCTCTGACTCCTACGTTCTTCCTTCCCCTGGCTTTATATTGCTCCTTGAGCCTCGGTGGAGAATGGATATAGCTATATAGCTGGCCCGGGTGTGGATGAGCAGCTCCTTACTCTCCTACTCTGAACAGTCCTAAGTCTCTACATTAATTGTATCCACTAAAATAAGAAGCTTCTGGGACAACAGTTCAGCTATACACATACATAAACACACACACACAATGACAGAAAATTGAAATGAGAAAATACTTAGCAAAAATCACTCTCTGCCGAATAAATGCCAGAAAATGTATCTTTCATTAAAATAGCACAAGGAATCATATACAGTAGAGGTCAGATTTGTCAGCCTGTGTTTTATAAATTAGAAGCATACAGCCAGTTGTTTCGCTTTGTTTGTTCATTGTTGTAAGCCATGAATTAAATGTGTTCTTCTTGGCCATGGTCCTGAGCACTGAAGTCCCCAGTACTGTGTTCCCAATACAGTAGATGCCAAGGGACAGAGACACAGGAATAGAACGGCACCTAAGTAATTTCATCCAACAAACACCTACTGAGTTACTGCGATATACAAACCCTTGCTAGTGTCTGGCAGAGAATACATTAGGGGAGGGGAAAAAAAGACTCTGTACCAACTGAATACACAAGTGCCCACTGACATTCAGAGCACAGACACCGCATATAGAAATGTCTTTGCGAGAAATATGTGAAATAAAGTGAACATTTCACAGTTTATCCTCTAAGCAGAATGTCCTTTAAACACTAACGTAATCTTGTAAGTCTGAGGACAGAAGCAGGACATCCCTGAAATACGCTGGTCACCATCGCAGCAGCAGACAGGGCCAGGCCTAAGAGGCCTTCATCCACTCTCACTTCGTCCTCACCCACTGTTCACCATGCAGCTGCCAGCCGTAACCAACAGCGTCTAAACAGCAACACATGAGGCAAAGGCTGGGTTCAAACTACAATGCTCCTCCCACAAATTCTTCTGAAAATGAATGGCGACGTGCTGGGGTCGTGATAGGCAATCCACTCCTCTAACTCTAGAATAAAACCTCTGTATAGGATCAGGAGCTATTTATAAAAATTCCTTGTATTGCTCAAGGGGTTACTAGAAATAGCTAACCCATAAACAGCTTGCAAAGCTCATAGTCTGCTAGTGAAAACAAATGACACCCTGGTATGTTCCTTGGCTCCATAGCAGTCAATATGTGTGTTCCCTCCGTCTTAATCGGTTGTGTTGTTTATATATGGGACCAGGCTATTCTTGCAACTTGTTGATCAGGGACTCCCTGCTGAGTCCTTCACTTATCCCATGTCCTGCTATTAATAGCATGGTGCCTGATTTCAATCACTATTTTGCCCAGGTTTCTTTTGCCTGGTTATAATTTATGTTAAGGGTGAAATCTTAACTCAGAGCCTCATTAAAAACTGCATGCTGTAAACCTCACACTTCCTCTTTTCTACTTCCCATGGAAGTAGAAAAGACCCATCATGACCTCCCAGACGGTCCCATTCATTATGCTAAAGTAATGTTTTTCTTCCAACGGTGAATGTTCATATTGGAGTTGACATCTCAACCTTTACTGAATCAGCCGTTGTACAAAGGCTGACAGAACTGGTCTGAAATGCTGTCTGCCCCAAGGCTGCAACCTCCCCCAAACCCTGTCTGAACAGTCAAAGCCCAGATTCATTCACAGAAGGCCCTTCCTCTTCAAGCAATCCAGGCCTGAATTACCAGACAGAATCTGAGTCCTAAGTACTAACAAGTGGGGGGACACCAAGGGGTTATATGGGCTCCTCTAAAAAGGGTCTGTTTGCCTCATGACAAGTATTTTCCTGTAGGGTCATTGAAGAAAAATTTCACACAGATGTAAACAACTATAGCTATCAGTTTAAAAAAAAAAGCAAGTAATGTTTGATTGTAATTTCTAAAACTTCTAAAACAAACAAACAGGAATAATGAAAATGATAATGTAATATAATGTACATTTTGGGGAAATTACAGACTTGAGATCATATGATCTTACATGGCAATCTTAGAAGACAATGGTCAGAGCACTTAGACTTTTTTTTCTTACAATGTTAAAAAAATCAATCTCATCACAAAATATTTTTCATCCAAGGAGGAACTCGAAGGTCACTCATGAATGCATCTTGAGAAAGCGTTTGAAAAACTGATGTGACGAAACAGAAGAGAAAAATCAGAAACAGGAGGCCAGAACAAAGTGAACCGCACTAAGGACTGCATCACAGACTCCAGCGTTAGTATTCACTGAGTCAGGGGAGCGGCACAGGCTAGCGAAGGAGCAGCTAGAAAATAAGTGGCTTGCATAAGCTCTCAGTATTAGAGATGTTAGAAGAATTTAAAGGTCTGATTAAAATGGGCAAGAAAGAATGGGTAAATGTGGACTCCAAGAAAGAAAAAAATGAAATAAAAAAGGAAGGAAGGAAGGAAGAGAGAAAGAGAGAGAGAGAGAAAGAAGAAAGGAAGAAAGAAAGACTACACACAAAGAAATCTAATCATGGCTTTCACTCTTTAGTAAATACACAACCTGTCCTACTTAGGGTTACTATTGCTGCAATGAAATACTTTGACCATAAACAAGCTTGGGAAGAAAGGGTACGCTTTCACATCACAGTTCTTCAAAGGAAGTCAGGATAGGAACTCAAACAGGGCAGGAACCTGGAGGCAGGAGTTGATGCAGAGACCAGGGAGGAGTACTGCTTATTGGCTTGCTCCCCAAGACTTGCTCAACCTGCTTTCTTATAAAACCCAAGAGATTTGGCTGTAGCCCGATCTTCTGGAAGCATTCTGTCACTTGAGGCTCCTTCCTCCCCAATGATTCTAGCATGTGTTAAATTCACATAGAACTAGGAAGCACGGCTGACCCCTGGTCAGCTTGACACAAAAGTACATCATATTAAGCCACAACCTTTCCCTTCTTGTTCATCCTCAAGATCAAACATTAATAAAAACATCAGATTATAGAACATTTTACAAACTTTCAAAGTCTGTGTCTCATAAATGCAAGCACTTCACAAGTTGTCTCTTTAAAAATATCCAGTCTCTTTTAAAATTCAAAGTCTCCGTGAAACACCCAAGCCTCATTTTTTTTTAAGTTTAAGCACCCTCAAACTGTGGGCATCTGTGAAAGCAAAGATGAGATAATTACTTTGTGATTTCAACAGGGAAGAATCAGGGCACGGTCACAATCAGAACAAAGAAAAGCCAAACTCTAGCAGTATAAATAACTAAATCTCCAAAGTCTGGGGTTCACTTCTGGTCTTCAAGCCTCCTCCAAGGGGCTTGGGTCGCTTCTCTGGCTCTGCCCTCTTCAACACACATAGCTTGCTCCACCACAGCTGTTGTTCTTGGTGGCCACCCATGGTACTAGCATCTCCAAGATGCTGGGGTCTTCTGCGCAATCAGGCTGTACTTTAACCAATAGCCTCTCTTAGGCTCTTTTCATGGTGCCTAGCCTCAAATTCTCTACCTGACCTGGGCCTCCAATCACCAGTGAGACCGCCCCATCACCAATGGCCTCTCCTGACCTGTCACCATGTCAAGTCTCGGCAGCTCTCCATGACTTCTTCATGCCTTCAAAACCAGTACCACCTGGGTGACTCTTACACTACCAAGTTCAGGTGCCAGTTTCTAGGTACATCCATGCCTGCCATTGAATGCAGCTCCTGTGCACTGGCCAAGGAAACACTTCTCAGAAGATTTCCCCCTCTGGGGTGGTTTAAATGAAAATGGCCCCCGTAGACTCATAAGGAGTGGCATTATTGAAGATTTGGCTTTGCTGGAGTAAGGGGGGTTGTCTTTGAGGTTCCATGAGCTCAAGTCAGTCCCCGTGTCACTCTCTCTTTTCGTTGCCAGCTGATTCAAATGTACAGTTCTCAGCTACCTCTCCAGCACCATGTCTGCCTGCGTGTCACCATGCTTCCCACCCTGATGATGATGATGGACTAAACCTCTGAACTGTTAACCATCTCTAATTAAATGTGTTCCATTATAAGAGTTGCTGTGGTCATGGTGTCTCTTCACAGCAATAGAACACTGACTAAGACAACCTTAATGATGCTGGTCTCTTAACCACAGCTAATTTCTCAGTTCCAGCTGACCAGCATCAATTGCCCCAGTAACAAAGGTTTCATTTCATTGGTTCAGGTTTTTTGTTAATCATGACGGACTCTCATCCCCAGCTGACCAGAACAACAAAATCTTAATTCACAATAATAAACGGCCCTGACGGAGCTTTAGGTTTCTCTCTGAAACTTTATAAGCAAGGCTTCCATCGTCTACATTGCTCTCAACATTCTTATCTTCCACGCCCCTACAGAACATCTCCTGGAGCTCTGAATGGCTTTTTTTAGCCTAACTTTCCAAGTCCTTTCACAACCTTCCACAGAACAAACGATCAAGACTGTCACAGCAATGTCCTCTCATCCTGTCCTAGTTGGGGTCACTATTACTGTCATGAAACACCAGGACCAAAAGCAAGTTGGGAAAGAAAGGGTTTATTGAGTTTATACTTCCACATCACTGTTTATCTTCAAAGAAAGTCAGGACAGGAACTCAAACAGAGCAAGAACCTGGAGGCGGAAACTGAGACGGAGGCCTTGGAGAAGTGTTGCTTACTCGCTTGATCCCTACGGCTTTCTCAGCTGGCTGGGCCCTCCCCCATCAATCACTAAATTAAGGAAATGCCCTACAGGTTTTACCAGCAGACCCATATTATGGAGGAATTTTCTCAGCTGAGGCTCCCTCCCCCTCCAATGAGTTTGTAACAAGTTGACATAAAACTAGCCAGGTTCCATCCACAACAGCAAAAACCTATTATTGAATGATCAACCTCCAACATAAAAAACAAGAGCAGATATCAGGAACCAGAAAGTGGGAGTAGAAGAAAATATATAAAAGGAACAGTGATCAAACAGCTGGAGACTAAAAGACTCATCCATAGCTGACAGAATAGGAAAAAGATTACAGGCAAAAGATGAGCTATCTGGGGAAGAGATAGTGAAGTCAGTTCACATACACACACTTTCTGCTATCATTTTGGGTTTTGTCTTGTTACTGTTTTTCTAAGTTGTTTTCTTTGAAATGCATGCATGAGTGAGTGACGACCTCTCCCAGAAATTCAAGTCAAAGTAACATCAAAATCTACTAAGGGTTGCCTAAGGCAGAAAAATCTGGGGACTTCATGAATAGGTTCTGGGTTCTGTCCCTGGCTCAAAAGAAAAAGAAGAGGGGGGAAACCCACACAAACCCTGAGATTTGCCGTAGTACAATGGATTAGAGGAAACAATAATTCTCCTAGTTCTCCTATTGATAGCTATTTATTTTCCCTAGAATCCAAAGCAGGCCCAGTGGCCACTTTGCCCAAAAGATTTAGCTAACAGAACATTTTGGAATCTCCCAGTTCAGACACTAAGAATGCCTGGTGGCTTCCTTTTCATTTAAAGACTGAGTTAAGTCTTGTAGGCAGAAAGCTGAAAGAGCCACTGTCTTCTTCTGAGAACTTCTGAGGAAATTAGAAGATGCAAGATGAGCTACAGAGGAACTGCTGGGTTTTCAGAGGAATGAGAGCAAACATCACAAGTCAGGACTCCATGCATTCAGAAGGAAACCTGCTTCCCACCTGCAGTCTCCCTCAGCGCAATTAAAGGCTGTTATAGACAAAGACTAAAATAGAGCTCTACCAGGGGAAAAAGAAAAAAGCTCTGGGGGTAAGTCTGAAATAAGAAGCAATCTAAGTCAATGTTATTTGCAATGTGACTTCTGTCAAATAGATTTTAATTGAATGTATGGGAAGCACGTGATAATGTCCACAGCTGTACTCACTTTGACTAAAATAAAATGAGACAAGGAGAGGGCTCTGAACCCCCAGTCCCAGACCCTCTGTTGACTGGCAGCAGAATGAAAAGATCAAATACAAGTACCAGTTTTTCTCATTGGGAAGAAAGGGCGACATGGAAGATAGAGCCAAGAAGCCCAGAAAACCAACCCCAATGAAAACTGGATCCTACAAAAGGATATTCTCCTATCTGCCAAAAAGCAGGAATCAGCTGACTTTTACACTTGCTGTGGACCCTTTCTTGTCATGTGACTCCATAAACCACTCCTGCAGATCATTTTGAACAGGGAGTCTAGCAGGCCGATCTGATCCCTATGTAGACTGGGATGAGAGAATGCATTGCTTGTCCATTCACATCTCAGGTTTGTGTATGTGAGAAGCCACAGCCAGCCTACCGTCTTTGTACCTAATGTGACTTAATGGGTAGATTTCTGGTATTTGTGTCTGAGCCTTGTGTAGTGATGGGAGAAGACTGCTAGGCACATACAGAGTGGGTATATTTTGCCTGTAAAGGAGTGTGAATATTCATGGCCAGAAGGCAGGCTGTAGTGGGTTAAATGCAAACCCACAGATTCTGTGATGGAAGCTGCTGCCTAGCATCACGAGTCTGTTCTGATCCTGGGACTGCTTTAACCAATGAGTGTTTAGAGAGTCTTCCAATCCCATTCTGAGAAAGCTTTCAGTTTTGGCTTTTAAACTCTAGGAAAAGGCATTAAAAAAATAAAAATAAGAAACTACTATGAGACCAGAATCGTAGAAAGCAACTAAAGCCAATCCTAGGGGCAGGTCGAAGTAAGAGATCCAGCCAGTTCCTTCCTGACATAGCCATCTCAAATGAGAATCAGGAAAAGGCAAATACCACCCTGAAAATCCCAGCCACAGCAGACGTGGCATGAAGTAGAGAGGAGATGAACCAAACAAACTGCAGAACAATGGACAAATAAAGAACTGCCACTGGCTGCTTAGCAATGGCTGGTGGGTTAAGCCATGGTTATATACACCCTTGAAAACTAACATTGAGCTGGGTATGGTGGCACAAGCCTTTAATCCCAGCACTCAGGAGGCAGAGGCAGACAGATCTTTGTGAGTTCAAGGCTAGCCTGGTCTTCTGGTCTTCAGAGAGCTCCAGGAAAGCCAGGACTAAAGAGACTCTCTCTCTCTCTCTCTCTCTCTCTCTCTCTCTCTCTCTCTCTCTCACACACACACACACACACACACACACACACACACACAAAGAAAAAAAGAGAACCAACACTATGTGTCTCTTCATTCCTTTCTGTGGATACCCAGGTGGTCATCACATCCTTTATCTCTGGGTCTTCAACATTGCTCTAGCCCATTCCCGCTTCTTTTCATCACCACTATGTATATTATCTCTTCATTTCCCCATGAGTAATTCTCAGGAGCTTCCTAATGTGTCATTTTTTTCCCCAATCACCCACTGTTACCCTCCCCAACACTATTAAAATCATAGTCAAAGTGCTCTTCACACTTGCTATGAAGTAGTCCTGTCACATGAATTCATAAACTACCCCTGCATATCGTTCTGAACGAGAAAGCCTACCGCACTGATCTTGTCCTTAAACTACGACATTTGGAGAGTATATGCATTGTATTGGGAGAGACACCAAGACCATGGCAAGCATTTCACTGGGGCTTGTTACAGATTCAGAGGTTTAGTCCATTATCAACATGGCAGGAAGCGTGGCAGCAGGCCAACTTGGTGCTGGAGAAATAGCTGAAAGCTCTACTTTCAGATCCACAGACAGCAGGAAGCACAAGAGAGAGCCAATGGGCCTGGCTTGGGCTTCTAAAATCTCAGCTCCATCTCCAGTGACACACTTCCTCCAACAATGCCACACCTCCTAATCCTGTCAAATAGTGTCACTGCCTAAACATTTAAACATATGAAGCTGTGGGGGTCATTTTTATTCAAACCACCACAGAGGCAAAGGTTTTTTCCCCATGTTTAGCAAATCTAATATAATTTTCATTATAAACACTAAGGTCATATCCATGCTGACAACCCTTCCTTGCACTTTATCACCCACAGGATAAAAAGTGGTTCTCCAGCCTGCTTCATAGAACCTCCATTTCTCCAGTTTCATGACTCAGTGTTTCCCAGGAGCAATGAACAAAACAACCTGAGGTCTAACAGGAAAAACTAAGAGATGGTTTCTAGACTCTACGTGTATGCACACTGCCAAAATTAAACCTGAGAACTTGCACAACTCACTGTAACCAAGTACTTATTAACAAATATCTGTACCTAGATGCTCCCCTGCCCACCTTCAGTGTGACTGTAATTCTCAAAATCACCAGAGGAAGTAAGTCAGAAACAAAGTGTGCTCCAAAGGGGAAGTTCTACAGACCATCTTTCGCATGCCTTGGCTGGACCCTCGGTGTACTTGAGAGCTCATCTGTAGGAGCAGTTCTCTCATCTGTCCTGAAGCTCCCCCTTCTTTCTCAAAAATCACAGTGTTTCTCAAGTCCCTAGCTTCCCCACCATCAAGACCTGCTCCTGCAGTAGTGGGCAAGACTGGAAGGGAAATGACAGCTGCAGTCGTGAGTCTGCACAAGCTGTTTGAAGCCAGAGGCTCCCCTCGCACCCCTCCCCACTCCCGAAGTACTATTTGAACAGTTCTCTCAGTCCTAAAACTAAGTGATCTTGGTATCAGGAACAGTTTTGTTGTTGTTTTGCTTGGGGGTGTATTCTTTTTTATTGCTTTGTTTTTAATAGCTGAAAGCAAATTAAAATGCAACAAAAAACATTAATTTACCTTCACTTAAAGCTGCACAATTAATTCTTTCCTACTAAGACTTATACATAAAATGCAATATTCTATTCTTCCCTCCAAAGTGCAATTCTCTCTTGACAATAAATCTCTTTTTAGCGATGATTATCTAAAAATGCAGATTCTCAGACAGCAGCAGGCTTACATTCCAGAAAATAAAGACAATGCTGGTCTGAGGTTTTGAGGTTCTGTTTTGGGTTGTTGTTTCAGCTACTAGAGAATAAAGGAACAAATTCAACTATTTTTTATGTATTTGTAGAACTAGAAATTATTGGGGAGCAACAATGGACTCCACGAAGACTCTTCTGAAGTCCTGGAGATTATAACATTTGCCAAACGCAAGGAGGCTGAGTTAAGGTCTCACATCATAAACACAGTGTTCAAAAGGATACTGCAAATAAACGTTCTGCTCGCAAACATCTCAAACACTGGGATTGTGAGCTACTTCCTTTGTCTAATCCGAGGCTATTTACCCAAGTTCTGTCCACTCTGGAGGTAAAATCCGTTCCAAGGGTGCCCCAAGATCAAAGACAAAAAATGCACCTATTTTCTACTCATTCTGATTTGTAGGGTGGAAAGAAAGAGGGTGAAATTATTTTACAGGCATTCAATTTCAAATACATTTCACATTAAAAGAGAATGCACTACAGATTAAGATGAAATCTGCAATAGCCATTCATCTAAAAGAGGTCTCAGTGATTTAGAGCTTATGACAGACTGCAAGCAGATCACCCCCTCAGTTAGGAATAGGCCTTCAGCCTCTCCTATCCTGAGCCTTTTAGAAAAATTCCAAAGTAATAATCAGAAGTATCCTGTTTCTTAGTAGTAGACTTCCCTGCACTTCCAATAAAAGAACTGATAAGATAAAATACATTTTAATAGTTTAATGAAAACTTCCATTCTCAGGTAACAGCTTCAGAGGAAAAGATAAAAAAAGATAAAACAAAGGTGACCTCGCCACAAATGGAACATCTGCCCTACACACACACACACACACACACACACACACACACACACACGCATGCACACAAACACACAGACATACACTGCGTGCACATACACACATACGTGTGCGCACACACAGACACACATGCACACAGAAACACAAGACACACACACGCACACACGCACAAACACACACACATTCACACATACACAGATACACACACGCACACACATACACACATACACATGCACACACATACGTGTGCATGCACACGTGCACACACACATGTGCACATGTACACACATACATACTCGCACACAAACACACACACATACATGCACGCACACGCCAAGGTTCAGGGGCCATCAGAAAACAAGAAGAATGAAGAGTGTAAGAGCTAGAAGTAGAGAGGACCAGAGTGAAAGAGCATCTCCTGGGCACGGCATAAACCCACAGCAGATGTGGTTGCCTCCAAGAACCCTGAATAGGATCAACCTAATCAACATTCTAAATGGGGTAGGGGTTCATGAGTCCTAGCCCCTGAGGCTCACAGACAAATGATGGCTTCTACTGCAGGTAGGAAAAGTCAATTTTCCTTAAGGGTAGAGCCCTAGTAGGTCAACCACACTTCAGTGGGTACTGTCATATCCATAAGTCAGCACAAATCGGACTCAATGGGTGATTTAAAAAACAAAGATAAAAATAGGGCATGAAGTTGGGAGGGAGTAGGAAATGGGGAGGGGTTCTCGGAGAAATGAGAGAGGAGTGGAAAGTGAAAATGACCCAAAATACAATGTATGAAATTTCAAGGGATAAATAAATATTAAGAACAAATAAATTTGAGCATTCTGATCCCATTTCTCATCTATACAGTCTTCTGTCTGTCTCACTCCACACATTTTATTTGGAACATACAATTTTACTTTTAAAAGCATTTTAACTTCCTTGCATTCTTTCACCCTTTGTAGATACATGCACTTTTGTGTGTATTTTAATTCAGGCTACCAAAGAGGAGAATGTAGGGTTTGGGATACCAAACTAGCACTAAGTGTTTTAGTTAGAGTTTCTATGGCTGTGAAAAAAAAGACCGCGATCAAAAGCAAGTTGGGAAGAAAGGGTTTATTTGGCCTACACTTACATCACAGTCCACCATGGAAGGAAACGAGGGAGGAACTAAGCACAGGGCGTGTAAGATGGCTGCTTCCAGGCTGGTTCTCCATTGCTTACTCAGCCTGCTTTTTTATACAACTCAGGACCAGCAGCCCAGTGGGCTGAGCCCCTCCAACATCAATCATTAATCAAAAGCTTGCACCACAGGCCAATCTGGTGAAGGCATTTTCTCAGTTGAGTTTGCATATTCCCAAATGACTCTGGCATCTGTCAAACTGACAAAACACTAGCCAGGACATTAAGAATGTTGGAAAAATCCACATGGAGACCAACTATTTTATAGTAACTTCTTTAAAAGATATATAAGAACCAAGGATCTAAGAGGTCTGGGACAATATGTTGTCTTCCGGACAGGAGAGGATGCAGGAGCCATGGTTGCCTGGAGGAAAGCAAGCCAGGCAGCATGCCAAAATGGCCGGGAGAGGGACTCGTCATCCCCCACCTCAAGCTGAGGAGTGGTTGGTGTTGATGGCAGCTGGATGAGGAAGAGTCGGTTCTCTCGACGGGGGTTATTCTTGCTATGCTGATCATCTTCCAGCAGATGGCCTTACACTAATGCAACGTGGGCAGTACTGATTGGACAAACTGAACTTCACAAAACACAAAACGAACCAAGACATGAAGTTGAGAGGAAGGGGGCAGAGATTTGAGAGGTGTTGGAGGAAGAAAATAGGTAATGAATATAATTGAAAACTTTGTGTGCATGTATGAAATCCTCAACAAATAACCTTAAAATATTACACCAAAAAAATTAAAAGGTGAAAGAAAAGAATATAAAGTAAAGGAGATGTGTTACATCTAAAATTATACACTTTCTCAGCACCAGGAGAGATGAACGCGCACACGCGCACACACACGCACACACACGTACACACCAGATGTGAGAATATCCTCCCCCTGTTACACAGGAAGCTGAGAAGCCTGACAGTCATCAGGTCCTGGTTAATGAGCCCACAGTTCAAGATCACAGCATGTCTGGCATCTGCAGTCATGGGGAAAGAACACATAGCCCTCTGCCTCAGGACAGTCTCTCAGGAACTGTTCCAAAATAAACCAAGCCAGGAGACAGGACGGCCTCTCCCCCACGGAGGGTGATGGATCCCATACCTGACCAGGTACACGTGCACTCAGAGCCAAGGAATTTATAAATTCCTCATCTTTCACCAAGTCCTAAATTTCACAAGATCATTCATTTCATTTTTTAACTAAACTGACCTTCTCTAGTTACATTTGTCTTTTAATGGTTACAAAAAGCATAAAATCTTACAATAATGGAGTGCTTTGTGATCTTTAAGAGATTTGCACATGCTTAGACATGGGTAAACATCATCATTTATTTATGATGAGAACGTTGAGGTCCGTTCTATCAACCTTCTAAAATCTGCACTAGTTTGCTCTTCTCTGCAGGCCCCCTACTGTGTTTCTTATAGCTATCTGCTCATCCAATTTTTAAGAAAAATGTTTTGGGCTAGGAGAGGGAAGATTGATATAACTATCATTCTGTATTCAAAGCCACTAATAGAATAGCTTACAAACAACTAATATGTTATGGTTTCCAATCTTGGGTTTTTATGGGATTTCTCTGTGTTTGAGTGTGTGTGTCTCTCTGTGTTTGTATGTTTCTTGTACTTTTTTTTTTTTTTGCTCTTTATTTCTTTGTTCGTTTTGCTGTGTTCTGGTTGGTTTGTTTGTTTTTAGTTGCCTGTTTTTGAATGAGAAAGAGAGAAAGAAAGGGTGTGAATTTGTATAGGTGGGGAGGTCGGAGGATCCGGGAGAAGTTAGAGGAAGGAAATCAGGATCAGGATAGTGTGGTGATATTTTGTTTGTACTTTAACAAATAAAGCTTGCCTGAAGATCAGAGTGCAAACCTAGCCACACTAGTTAGCCACAGGCCAGGCAGTGGTGGCGCACAACTTTAATCCCAGCACTAGGGAGGTGGAGACAGGAAGTCATATCTCTGGATGGAGAGAGAAATATAAAGTGGGAGAAGACGAGAATGCAGGGCATTCAGTCTGAGGTTTCATAGAGACAGATGTCCTGTTCAGCCTGAGGACTCAGTAGAGGTAAGAACTACTGGCTGGCTGCTCTGCTTCTCTCATCTTTTAGCATTTACACCCATATCTGACACGGGCTTTTATTATTAAAATCAATTGGAATTTATGCTATAGAATATAATGTATAAAAAGTCTGATTTCAATAAATATTAAAATTATTTTTTAAAAAATAAAATCTTTAGAGGGAAAAAGAGGTTTGTTTTTGTTAATTCCCCTCATTCTGTGTGTGTGTGAGCGCATGCATGTATGCAACCCAGAATTCTGTGGATCTCCCTGGCGCTGGAGTTACCAGTGGCTGTGAAACAGCTAATGTGGGTGCCCAGAAGAACAATGTGCTCTCTTAACTGCTGAACCATCTCTCCAGCTTCAAGTTCACCGTTATTCCTAAACAAAATGGTTCTGTTATAGGTCCCACTCGTATTGTTCCAATAAATTAATTTGAAATGTTTTACGGTTTTCCCTAAAACAGGAAACATTATTTTTAATCCAACAAACAGGAAACATTATTTTTAATCCAACAAACAGGTTAAGACGTAAAGTTAGGAAATGTAAATAATTTGATCAGTTTCTACCTTGTCAAAATCCACAAGCGGCTCCAGCATGACCAAGACTCAAGTGTGGTTCCCTCATTTAGACTCCAAGGGCACTGGGGCACTGCACTCAGACAAGCATACGTCTCCCTCCTGCTGCCGCCACACACACACACACACACACACACACACTTAAAAATAAAAACAATCTTTAAAGTATAAAAAGTCATAGTAATATTAGTCAGAATACAAAACCACATGCAGTATCATTACGACTTGTTTTATTTTAAACCACTTTGTTTTACTTTAAAAATAGTTTTAGATTTACAGAAAAAATTGGATGATAGTATAAAAAGTTTCCTTAAAAATCTAGCTTTTCTTCCTATTTTAACACCATTCTTTTGTGTGGCACAATTATTTTTTATTAACTAAAGCACATTTTTTATATAGATATCTTAGGTTTTCCCCAAATATTCCATCCAGGATAGAGCATAGTTGTTGTCTCTTTAAGATTCCTCTGCCTGGGAGAGTCTCACATTTTCCTTATCTCTGACCATGACAGGTCTAAGAATTAGTCATCAGGCATTATGTGGAACATTCCTTAACTGGGGTATTCACTTCTCACACAATTAGAATGGCATGGTAGTTTGGGGAGGAAGGCTGTGCAGGTAATATGCCATTTCTAATCAGACATTTAATAGAAGGCATTAAAAAGTATTAGCTGGAATCATGATAAATAATTGGGGGATAATAAGATAGATAATTATATTCTTCTCTAGATTTGTATGAATCACTTTCTAGATATTTTGATAAGAGATGTCTGCCTGCTGTCTTTCCAGCCGTGCTCAGGCATGGGATGGTCACACTTGTCCATCAGCTGCCACTCCTTCTCATGTCTCCAGCACCTGTGCAGTTGGTTTGACAGCTGGAGAGTGACTTCTAGGTACCAGCATACCATCAAGGCTAAGGGTTGAGAAAGGCAGCCACCGTGGGATGGCTGTGGTGACCCTGACATCTTTCTCATACATAGTCCATCCTTTGTCTAATGCACTTAGGGACACTTACTAAATCCTATCAATTTGGAAACAAAACCATTAGATATTAAGAATGTTTTCAGTTCATTGCGGTAGAAATAGTGATCAAATTTTCACAAAAAAAATGTATACTCTATTTATCATAATATAATGGGTATATAATCTTTAGGAACAGCACGTATGAGAAAAGAAATAGCAATGTGGAGTTGTTTCTTTTTTATATTCTATATTGGACATATTTTACCAGTATCATCTTTTATTTGTAAAAGGTCATAAATATATTCTGAAGATTTATGCCAAAAGCTCATTAATTTAAAACTGAATGGTATACATACATAGCTATGGTATACATACATGTATGCTACCATTCTCATGATTATACCAAAACAGAAGACGTTTTAATGTCTCAAGCATGGCAGGCTAAGAGTCTCATTTTTCTTTCACCTTTTTAAAGTCTGTGCCATATTTGTGTGTGTGTGTGTGTGTGTGTGTGTGTGTGTGTGTGTGTGTGTGTGTGTGGTGTGTTTCCTCTTCAACTGAAGTGAACTGTAACCATTAAGGAAGAAGTTCAGGACAAGCAGTAGTATGGGAGAGAGAGGATGCTCTGCCATAATTAGCAAGATTACTCAGGCCCTTTGAACAGCTGCAGTGTCTAATACCTCCAACTGTGAGGGATTCGTGTTCCTTGTTTTAACAAGCTGACTGCATCCACCTCTACCTCAAGGGAATCTGCTAAGAAATATATCCAAGTTTCCTAGGTAGAAAAGTACCGTGATCGTTTGCACACACATTCAGAACCCTAAGCACAGTTCCATTGTAATTTCATAATTTGCTCCCATGACTCAGAGCCAAGAACACGGGACATCACTTGAATTTTAAAGGTGGCAAGGCTATGGAGTTTCCCCACTCAACTTCACTTGAAGCTGAAGTATTCCTGGATTTTGTCAAAACAGCAGCAATCCTCTAGACAGACCGCCCATTTCAGGCCTTCATCCCTCATCGATTCTTACAGAAAATTTTCTCCAAGAAAATAAGGTGAAACTCAGAGAACCAAGGAAATCAAACTGCGGGAGAGTTGATGAGAATATGAGGAACAAAATGGATTTAGCACGCTCATTGGCTGGCCCAGGGCAATGGGGAAGTGGTTTCCAAGTACAGAGCTTTGGGAAGTATATCTTGTGACAGGTTTGTAGTGCTATTTACTAACATTCATGGGTTTTCTTAGAGTAGAATAAACAAAAGCGGTGAGACAAAAAGAGCTCAGGAACACCCAGGCGGTTTCCCTTCCTCTCCCCCGTCAGAGCAGAAAGTCTGGCATGACTAGAGACTGCAGAATATTTATTTACCCACAAGTACGGTTTACGGCAGGAAATTAAAAGGAAATTGTGAAGCTTTAGGTATTTGGAACACAGACCTCAGCAAATAAGGTCAAATAAGGACATAATACGCTCAGTCTGGTACATGTACAAAGGACAACTCAGAAACCCAACATGGTGGCTACATTTCATTGCCAGGAGTTCTTGAAACACCAAGGAGTAGATAGCAGAATGTTGGGTTACAGATGAAGATTCCAGGGGTGTTTCGGATCTGCACACGGAAATGAAACCATCTCCACGGTGCCCACGCTATGAGTTCAAGCATACCTCACCCATGCAGACACTCATCTCCTGGCATACATAGCTGCCAACAACTATCTACGTGGGTGCTTGCTAATCTCAAGACCTGAGCCAGGTGATGGATTTCAAAAGAGTAGTAAAATACACAGTTTTTCTCAATGACGTTGTGCCAGTCTTTGCTACCATCAGCTCCTTCTAAGCCTCATCTTCAGCTGTCCAAAGAACGGAAGCACGGATGGAAACCCAAATCCCGGGTCTCCCCAAACCTACATGAAAAAACAAACAACTGTGATCAAAATCAAAACCCACAAACAACAGCCACAACAAAATTAGGTTTAAAAACATTTCTCTGGAATCCAAAAACAAATTGTACAACACACATACCTGACACGCACAGTCTCAGCATCACAGAGAAAAAAAGAAGTCAAGGAAAATAACAGTTGTGTGACGGGTCCAGAAACCAGACAATCCCACACCAGCCAACAGAACTCCCAGTGAGAACTGGCTGGGCAATATGAGCAAAGAAACTGACGCTGAAAGGTCTGCCCTCTCCAGGCCCCGGCAAAACAGCTGCAGCACAGTACAAGGAGGGCAACTAACACAAGAACCCAGTATCAAGAGACTATCAGGCATGCACTCAAACTTGAGCAGGGCACAGAACACAGAAGGAAAAGGATGAAGGACCAGATCAAAGAAAAGGGGGGAGGGGGGCAAAGGGGAAATCTCAGAACAGGGATCCCAGCTTCCTTGGCGTGTCTTACTGAACGGATGGCTCTTCTGTGGAATTGTCTTGACACTTGCTGAAAACCAAGTGTCTTACTGAACGGATGCTAAATGGGATGGAGTTCCACTGTCTGTCTATCCTGATCTAACTTTCGCATTATTTTATTTATTGTAACTGTGTAGCAAATTTTGAAAAAAAAAGTATGAGCTCTCTCTCCAGGGCCAGACGACTTAGAGTATTATTGATTTCCTGTTTCCACATAAATTCTTAGATTAACTTGTACATCTCTGTAAGAAAGCTGGCTGGGAATCATATAGGGATTAATTGCCTTGGATCTGTAGATCAACTTACAAATGCCACTTCATTGCCACATTGCTTCCCATCCATGAACATATTCCACCTTTCCATTTACTTGGATCTTCTTTAATGTTTACAGTGATCTCTACATTTTTATGCATAAATTTTACACTTCCTTTGTTAAATTTCTTCAAGTATTTTAGTATAAACAAATTTTTCCATAATATTGGATTTACTTATTTATTGCTAATATATGTGAACACAATTGATTATAGCATGTTGGTCTTATACTCTACAAATTCTAGTTCATGTTGGTCATGGTCCAATAATGGCTGGTTGTGGGCAAATTTTTCCTTTTTTCCTCAATTTAATTTTGAATTTTTCCACAATAAATTTACCTATTTTAAATAGTATATTCTCATTCATTCCCAGGAAACTCAGACCTCAATTTACTAGTAGGAAAATAATGGTTGTTTTCACAGTTTTTGCTGCTCTACTTCAGCACTCTGTTCTCAGGCAACAGTTAATTCTTTCCACTGTGGCTTATTCACAGGAATTCATTTGTGGTTCCCTGTCCTGCTTAAAAAAAACCATAATAGATAATTTATAGTATTAAGTTTTGTTGATGTTTTATAAGTAAATCCAGTTTATTCCATAATTTAATTCAAAATAACCTTAAGGAAAACTTCCCAATCAAGCAATCAAAATCTTAAGTACAGTGCTAACAAACAAAAACACCAACCCACCACCACCAAAGAATTATTCTACTGTCATTGAAGAATATAAATGTTCTCTGCAATTCCAGATTTCAACATTTATATAATGTCAGTTGGTAAATTTAGCAAACTTCATTCTAAGTAGCTATAAAATTTCCCTTTAAGAAAGGTGGGGCCATGGTTGGAGAGATGGCTCAGAGGTTACGAGCACTTGTTCAAGGACTTGGGTTCAGTTCCCAGCACTCACATGGCAGGTCACCGTCATCTGTAACTCCAGTTCCAGGGAGTCCATTGCCTTCTTTTGACCTCTATAGGCACCACACATGCATGTGATGCAGACATACATACAGGTAAAATGCTCACACACATAAAATAACATTTTAAAAATTCTAAAAAAAAAATCTTAAACATTTTAGTGGGCCAGTGAGATATTTCAGCAGGTGACACACATCAAGTCTAATGATCCAACTTCAATCCCTGTGACCCACATGGTGGAAAGAGAAAACTGACTTCCAAAAGTTGTCCTCTGACCTCCATAAGTATCCTGTAGTACATACCCATGAATGCAAACATATAGACATTCAAGCAAGCAAATAGACAGACACACACACACACACACACACACTAATTTTTTAAATTCTTTTTATTGTTCTAACCCAACCTGATTAAAAAGGTTAAATGATTTCCCAGAATCTGAATTTTTACATTTGTTCACAAAATGAATTTCTTTTCCTAGTTTTTCACAGACCTTTAAAACTTTGTCGCCTGATTTATCCAAAGGAAACAGCAGGTTTTTCAGTGTTCTGTTACAAGATAAGTCCACTAAGGTGTGTAGGTCCTATCCTAGGCATAATATGTGCTTTGGATAGTCGTTCAACAAATTATATCTACCGTTAATAATATTTGATGTATTCTTGTTGTGTCTCACCTAGAACGATTTTTCAATAGAACAAATGTCTACTCTTGTACCACAAGTTCCCATGCCTCCACCCTCCACTGTCATCTGCCTGGACCACAGCCACAAGGCTTGGGTGATCCCGAGTTCTCAGCAGTATACAAGGTTAGAATGGCTTTCTTTTTCTGTCGTCTTCTCCTCAGCTGACCCTAATGAATTATTCCCTAAATAAAGTAGATGCCAATGATGGCAAGAGGTCAGATTATAAATAAACCACACACATGGCTAGATTGGTGGTCATGGTGTGTTACATCAAATTAGTGCCTTTGTGTGGTGAGAAGACCTACATTTAGTTAACAAAAAAAATGGGTTCTTTTTTTTTTCAGAGATAATACATGGAAATTTAAGGTGAAAATTACTTCTGCAGATGACCTACAGGTAGTATTCATAAACTGCATTCTAAGGATAGATATGAAATATCTCAACCAATTTTGAATCTCAAACCCTTCACATACCCACAAATCTAAGTGGCACTGGCTCTATGAAGACAGCCACAAAGAGCCTAAGTGTCACTGTGCCACATATCCTACAGCCAATGCAAGAGTCTTTGCTTCTGGGACTCAGAATGAGTGTGAGGGAAGTGTGCTAATAGTTTGAATTCCAGTGCAGGTAGGATAAAGATACACACCATTTTTTCCATTTTTGATGCAACATAATAAAATGGAACTAGATACTACATAATATTACACAGGAGGTCTTAACAAAACCCAATTCACATTCTCGGTATGTCTGTCCTATGGGCCTGCGGGGTCATTTTCACACCTACAAACATTTGCAGGGACTTTCCCCAGATTTAGGAACCTGTTGACAAAAGTGTTTCAAAGACCAATACTGAAATTGTATGAGGTTGTAGTGACAGCCCCAGTGACCGTGCCCAGCAGCCATGAGACACTTAGCCTTTTAGGTCTTTGAGAGCTGTAACAACACTGACTCCATTTGTAACACTGACTTTAGTAATTGTCTTAGTTGGGGTTCCTATTGCTGTGAAGAGACACCATGACCATGGCACTTCTTATAAAGGAAACACACTTAGCTGGGGTGGCTTACGTTTTCAGAGGATCAGTAGGGACCATGGGTGGCATCCAGGCAGGCACGGTGCTGGCTGCATCTTGATACGCAGGCAATAGGATGTGGACGGTGACACTGAAAGTCATTTCAGCATAAGAGACCTCAAAGCCCACCCCGACAGTGACACACTTCCTCCAACAAGGTCACACCTACTCAACACAACCCTAATAGAGCCACTCCCTTTGGGGGCCATTTCCTCTCAAACCACAACATACTGATCCATCCTCAATTTCTAGAAGTCATTAGGTCTTCTCACGTCATTATCGGAAAAAAAAGGATGGTGATTCAAGCCATATAAGTTCAGCAAATAAGACAAGCTTAAGGATTAATTCCCAACCTATTAACAAACCTACTTCCCAACTTGTGATGCAAAGAAACCAGCTGTTATACTGCACGAATAGCACAATGCTTAAACAGGAGGGATAGTTACAATGCTCATTCAGTCCACAAACATCTACTCTGGGTCCTACAAGCTAAGAAGCACTGCACTAAAAGGCAAAATGATGAATAAGACAAGCACAGTCCCCAGACCCCATTGAGGTTAGAATGCAGTAGGGAACACAGAAAGAAAGGGGATGGGATAGAGTTCAGTGTGACAAATGACAAGACAGGGTAGTAGAGGTGTTACCCCAGCACAGGAGAAGAAATGTCAGAGAAAGCACCAGAAACACTGACTAGCTAAGCTGTGGTGCTTTTCACTAAAGATAAAAGCAATTGGTGTCCAAAGAGAGTGGTTTGGTGTGGGAGGTCCTTCTGTCTATGTGTTGCTTTTATTGGTTAATGAATAAAGAAACTGAAAAGGTTCTGATCTTCGTGGTGGAACCCATTACCACACGGACACAGTTATACTCATTCATATTTCTAATATGATTTAGGGAGGAATGTAGTCCTAAACCTTTTACAGTCCCAAGTGGGTTCTGTACCTCACTATTAAAAAATGAGCTCATTACTATGAAAGTCTCAATAAACGGCACATAACTCTCCTACATACAGAAATCCAAGGCATGGCAAAGGAAGGATTCACACCCAAGTGAACCAAAAGATAAACTATCTTCACAGTTTGACTGTGTTCAAATCACAGTCTATGAAGTGAGGAAGCATCCCCTAGAGGCTAATTGATCAGATGATAAGTGAGAACAATTAAATGTGTGTGGGGGGAGGTGGAGGTGGTGGTGGTGGTGATAGTGGTGGAGGTAGTGGAGGTGGAGGAGGAAGAAGCAATGGAATTTCAGGAACATGCCTTTGGTATGTATATTTGCGTGTCTCTGCCAGGGGAAGAAAACTAAGGAAGATGACCCAGTTAGGATGTCGCAATAATCTGGGTATATTATCCAGCTTTAAACTTGGAATATGGGAAGGAAAAGGGTGAAAGAATTCGTAGCAAGGCCATTCAAAATTAGTAACGTCAATATAGAGGTGGAGAAAGAGAAAAACCAAACAGGCCAAGTATGAAACTTGAGGATAAGCCACTGAATTATTCTCACTGAATTATTACACTCAATGGGAGTATCAGCCTTTAAAAGGTGAGACTTGTTTTAGAAATACAGAGTTTGGAGTAGAGAAAGGGCCTCCATTTGTAGACGTTCATCCACACTAGTGGCCAGTCAGCTGCAGAGACCCAACGTGTAATGTACTGAGAAAGGGGAACACCAGAAAAGTAAGATTTCCTTCATGCAATTTCTCTGTAAAAATTGGCTTATTAAGCCTTTATTTATCAGGTGCATATCTGAGACTACCTCTAATCTCAGAAGTTAAGGGTATTGACTGCTCTTCCAGAGCCTTGGTTTAATTCTCAACCCCCAATGGCAGCTCACAACCTTCTGTAACTCCTACTCCAGGGGATCAAATGACCTCTGCTGGCCTCTGTAGGCACCAGGCACACAGTCAAAACACACACACACACATATTTTTTTTTTAAGCTACAGTAAAATAAAGCTCATTGTGTTGCTTGGATTTATTTGGCGCTCTTTCTATTTATGTCAACAGGCTTTTTCTTTGTAAGTATTTTGTGAGGAAGGCCACACAATTTCTTTGAATCAAGGACATAAAGACTGAACTGTACTTAGGAAGGGGAAAATGTCCAGGATTAAGAAGTTTTACTTCATCACCTTCTGATATTTTGTGGATTTGTACAAAACCATCCAAAACAAAATAATCTCAACTATTGATTCATGTTACTTCTGTCTACAATATAAAGAACTACTCATAAAGATACAGTTCAAAAAAAACAGCAAATAAGTCACATAATCTCTTCCAAGTTTGTCAGTCTTCTATAAACAACTCGCACAAGGCGGTTGTTAAACTTCTGTGAAACTGAGTCCAAATTGCATTACGTGGGACATAACAACTTCCCCATATATGCAGACGTCCTAGTCAGGACGTGACAAAACACCATGACCCAAAGCAACTTAGGGAGGAAACGGTTTATTTGGCTTATGCTCCCACATCACTGTCCATCACCAAGAGAAGTCAGGACTGGAACTCAAGCAGGGCAGGAACCTGGAGGCAGGAGCTGACACGGAGGCCATGGAGCGGTGCTGTCTACCAACTTGCTCCTCATGGCTTGCTCAGCCTCTTAATTATAGAACCCGGGACCCCCTGTCCAGCGATAAAACCACCCACAATGGACTGGACCCCTCCACCCCATAATCACTATTTAAGAAAATGCCCTATAGCCGGAACTTCTGGGAGCATTTTCTCAGTGAGGTTCCCCCTCTTCAGGTGACTTTAGCTGGTGCCAAGTTGACATAAAGCTAGCCAACACAGTTGACAACTATATATTAACGTCATTATCACTATTATTGAAGACACTATTAAATGTATCTCCTGGAATAATAAAGAGTCAAATAAGTCAAGGACTGGGTTAAACTCCTGATAGGCTTCACTTAGAGCTTTGTTCTCATTCCCACCATCCTTCATTCTCATCCATGCATGTTTGTTCACTTAGAGCTTTGTTCTCATTCCCACCATCCTTCATTCTCATCCATGCATGTTTGTTTTCTGAGTTCCACCAGTAATCAGTCCAGAAATGGACTATTTGGGTATTTATCGTTAGAGTCTTCAGGGAAATGAGAATGGTGGGGAAAATTATAATCAACATAATCTGTCTAAATCAGAGAATCCAGGCGGACGGACAGTCATTCCCCATGCTGGAAAGGGGAAGGATCTGAAACCAGCACATGAAGCATGAGTCACTGCCAAACTGGGCCCAGGTGCATGGAGCAGAAGAAGGAAGAGGCTGCCTGGCTAGACAGCCAGTTGTCCAATCAACACCAGTGAACAACAGTGATCGAAACCACGGCCAGATTGCTTTCACATCCCGAGTGCTGTATTTGAATTACTTCATTCATGCACAGTCTGCTCCCTGCTTTCCCCCAACCCCACTAGGGCCCCAAATACACATACACCCTGCTCCCATTTCAGAAGCTTCTCACTGTGCCCATTGCCTAAAGTGATCAGGCCACAAGCAGGATGGCAGAGACTCTAGGGTCACTGATCTACATTTGTCTCTGGTACCTAATTCCTGCCTACCTACTTATCTGTCTGTCTGTCTATCTATCTATCTATCTATCTATCTATCTATCTATCTATCTATCTATCACACTCCCAACCTATCTCCTCTCACTCTCAAGTGGAAATCATATAATTCAAAGCATTATATAAATATGACCGTATTCAGACCCTTTACTATATACTACTTATTTCCATGATTTCTCAAATAACTGCTTGAGAAAATTTGGCTGGTGTTGGTGTTGCTGGTAAAGCTGTGTTGCAATCTAAAAGGAGCTGTTAAGAAACTATTTGGCCTCTTTATAGCTCTGCCCTCTTCCCACTCCAGGGCTGAAAGGAAAATCAGAGCACTATTGAAGCATTGTGCAATAGTCTCACATATTCCCTGATGTCTGTGCAAAGATAAATGTGCTAAAAGTACAGAGAACACACCTTTGCAATGTTAGTATTCTATTAGCAGCCTACAGAAAATACAAAATTTAAAGAGATAAATAACTAGGTTCTGATTAAGCTATCTTCAAATTACATAGAAAACATTATTGAAATAATAAATGAGGGAGAAAAGTCCTTCTGGCTAGTCTAACGGTGTATTTCTTAAATCACAACAAAAAAAATGAAGTGAGAATATGCAGCAACACCAAGGAGCACAGAAATTTAGTCTTCCAAAACCTGGGGCCAAAGTGCACGCCACACTTTACTGCAGTTGTTCAGACAGCACTGTGTTCACAACCACATCTCTGCAATCACACATTTCATTCAATACAGACATCTTCATCGAGTGCTCAGTGTATGCCTGGCGTCATGCTCCAAGCTCTGGAAACATAAAAATAAATTATATGATAGAATGTCTCTCCTCAGGAGTGATAAGACAGACACAAATAACCACAGTAGAGTGTCAAATATGATAAGGACTGAAGAACACTGTGCCCCTAGCACAGACCATAGCTTCTAGAAGGACCAGAAAGGCCATGCAGGCAGAGGCCACAGATTCTAGAAGGATCAGAAAGGTCATGTAGGAAGAGGTACTTGGGCTGGATGGCAAAGAGCAGAGTTTTGCTTGGCAAACACGAGAACATTTTATGTACAAATGAGATTAGGAAAGAATTTGAAGCCTACTGAATAACACATTTTGGCACAGAGACAACAGGTAAAGCTATGATATAAAAAACCTGGATCTGGTAAATCCTTGAGTGACCAGCAAAAAGGCCAGAAGATGAGCTCGCTGGAAGCAGGAGAGGACCGACACTGCACATAGCAGTGGAAATAAGAAAGAGTCTTCAAGCCAAAGGACATGGGGTTCCAGAGATGTTCCTATGAATGAGGACTGCCACGGGTCATTGTGAGCCATCTAACAACATGGCCTCTTTCAAGGGCAGTAGAAAGAGACAAAAATAAAAACGAGAAAATAAAAAACCTGAGGTAAATTATGGTACATGGAGCTTACGCCTTTGGCCAATATCATGATTGGATATTTTAAGCTTCAGATTTCATTTTAGAGTGTCCATGTGGGTGAGGAATCAACAAAATGTACATGTGTGTCCTTCTTGCTTTTTGTTCAGTTGTCATTTGTTCTGTGTGTGTGCATGAGTGCACACTCGAATGCATGAAGAGTAAGTAGGCACATGCATGCTGCCGGATGTGTGTAGAGGATACAGGACAATTTGGGGGACTGACTTCTCACCCTTTAACCTGTTGAGGCCAGGTCTGTCTTGTCCTGTAGGGGTGCTGGCATTACAAATGAATAACACTGTAGCTGCTTTTCTTTTCTTTTCTTTTTTTTTTTTTAATATGGGTCGTAGGAAACAACTCAGGTTGTCAGGGAAGTACAACACAAGCCATTCACAATGCTCGCCCCAGCCGGCCATCTGCTCCATATCCTTACTTCTACAACTTAAAACCCATATGGGTCAGGGGGGGGGGTGTTTGTTTAGGGTAATAAGCAAGGAACATACATGTGATTAGCACAGCCTGAACAAAGACCTTCTGTTTCCATGCTGATAAGCAAGAGACATCCCAAAACTTCCTTGATTATAATCAGAAAGAGTTTCAAATAAGCCTGATCAGTTGTCCCTCATGGGAGCCTTCTGAACTATCCAAATCTAGTGGAAGATGATCGCTCCATGGAGAGAAGAAGAGAACAACAGTTCAGGATAGTTTTTAAATAGAGAAACCATTCACAAAATGGGTAACAAACTCTAGTGAAGACATGTAACAGGTAGTAGAGTTGAATGAATGATCTTGAAGTGAATACTTAATAGTCACAACTACTCAGGAGAGTAGGCCAAGGCTGGCCTTACCATATCACATACTAAAAAGTAAAGGAAACAAATCAGGGAGGGGAGGGACCAGTGAGCAGGAAAAAAAAAAAACAGTCTTGAGTAAGACTTAAGTGCAAAGCAGTCATTAGAAATGGGAAGCCAGGCCTGGTGACACTGATGATACAGGTGACACAGGCCTTTAATCTCTGGCATTCAGGAGGTTAAAGCAGGAGTTCAAGGTAGTTCTGGGCTACCTGGGCCAGAAACAGGATGGGAAGGAGAGAGGGGCAGAAGGAGGGAGGGTCAAAGAGGTTAAATGAAAAGGAAAGGGAGAAAAAATAAAGTTGAAATGATTTAGTACAACTATACGTGGTTGTTAGGAACCCAACTTTAGGGGGCTAGAGAGATGGCCAAGCACTTAGAACACTTGCTGCTCTTACAGAGAACCCACGTTCAGCTCCCAGCAACCATATGAGTCCACTCACAACTTCCTGTGATTCCAGCTCTGGGGGACTTGCAAGCCTTCTTCTGGTCTCCATGGGTGCCTGCATGCTGGTGGCACACATACAGATAAACAAGCACACACACACACATAAATTAGAGGGTCAACATTGGGCAGTCATAAAAACAAAAACGGTCTCTTTGCTTAAAGTGCAGTGGGTTGCTTATCAGTGGAAAACCAACACACACCTACCTTGATGCTCTGCAGCCCTGACACATTTACTCTCATGTTCTTTTGAGAACAGTGATTAAATAACTGGAAATGGGGCCACTGGCCATGACTCAAATACTGGAGGGCCTTCAGCATGCTTCCCAGAATACATCCATCACTTCAGAACAGAGACAAAACAAATAAACAAGCCATCCTCTTGAAAAGCCTGTCCTAATCCTTTAGACCACAAGCTCTCATTGACCACTCTTGGCTTTAAACTCTCCCACCCCATTTGCAGTGTCCCTATGTGGTCTTAGTCCCCAGTTTAGTTCACAAAAGTTCTTGAAGATAAATTGAGTTGCACTGGTCTTCCCTACCCTTGGGGCCTGGGTGTCCCCTGGGGTTAGCTGGGTTAGACACTCAGTTGCTGAATTTTTCTTGGGAGAGCATTTATACACCCTTTCCTGTAACAAAATGTTCTAGAACAAAAACTCCAGAATGTAATTATTTTTGCTAAGAACAATCACACTTCAAAGGGGCACTGATGGTTCTGTGTAGTCCTGGGAGAAAAACATATGAGTCAGCACATTATGGAGTATTTGGTGAAAACACCTCCAATAAATTATGATGTAACAGTTTTAGGCTTCAAATGTAACTCTCCCTTCCTTTACTACCAAAAGAAGTGAATATTCTAAAAGTAACAATTTTCTCAAATATATATATATAAGTATATATATATATATATATATTTGAAATCTACAAAAGACATTTGCTTTCAAGTTACTTACTGTGACTTAATTATTGATGATGGGTAGATAAATCAATTATTTATGTTCTTTGTCCTTCCATTTCTGCCAATGTTCTACAGACAGTTTTTTCACTATCTGTGTATACAAAGGTAGAATGCACACATGCACTTTCATGTGCTCAGTACCATTTTGAATGTCATACTGCTATAATGTAGTTTTCAGTTCAAGAAGCTAGTGCAGTTGACCCACACTGTAAGATATTGAGCAAAAATGAGCTGATCTTGCCCAAATTCAACCAAGTTCCCTGGCTGCTACAGAAATACATAGTGCTAAAACTCAGGATATGAAAGAAAAAATACATACAATAAAATAAATACTTCCAGAACATAAGAAAGCTCTGTTCTGGGCTCACTATAGGGTGAAAAATGCAAAATGTTCTTTCTTCACAACTGAAGTAAGAAATTCACACATACAAATTCAGAGAGAGAGAGAATGGGAGAGAGAGCAACAATGAGAAAGAGGAGTAGGGAGAAATAGACAGGCAGACATAAACACTCACAGAGACACAGACACTCACATACATGTATTTGTTCATTTATCTCTGACACAAACTTTTTGATTAATTACATTGCCTTGGTGTCAGGCAAAAATTCATTCACTAGAAAAAATGGGAAAGTAGACATTTTTGAGGCTTTATGCATGTTATGCAAATGTTGCCCTAAGCTACAGACCCAATGTAGAAGCCTAATTTCACTGTGGAAAAATTTCTACTGTAATGATTTTATTAGAAAAAAAATGCTTTCAAAAATTTAGCACCTCACAGTACATCTTTCATAAAATTGCTGTACTTGTTAACATTTATTGAATTACCCCTTTCATCTGTGCCGAGAAGACTGGAGGGCATCTCTGCAGGCATTTATGCTAAGTCATCAGCAAAAGCGTAGTGGCGTAACTGTGGTTGGTGCCTCTTTTTTCTAGACCCCGAAATCAAAGCAACAAAAACAAAAACAGATGGATGACATTACATGAAACTAAAATGTTTTTACACATCCAAAGAAGCAACCAACAGCCCTAAGCGACAACCAGTGAAATGGAAAAACATATTTGTGAACCACATATCAGATAGGATCCACACTGTATGTAAGAAACAACTCACTGAAAGACCTAAGAGCCCACTTCCAAAATGGGCAGATGGCTTGAAACAGACGAGCAAGTGATTAACAGACATAAGAGGTAGGACTTACTTTAAACTGTCCAACACCATGAGCCAACATAGAAACAAAAATTAGAAGGACAATGAGAGATGGCCTCAGAGTTGTCAGGACAACAGTCCCAGAAGGGTCAGTGATAACCAATGCTGGCAAGAACGTGAGAAAGAAAGGGAAATCACTTTTCATAATGCTGAAGGTGTAAGAAGTCAAGTTCCCTGTTCTAAAATAGTAACTGCGAGGTTACTGAGTGATTCCACAGAAAACAAGAGCAGTTGGCAAAGAGGAAATTTACTATTAGATAAATGTAGATAATTTGCTTATGGTTCAAGACATGGTACAGTTATTGTACTTAAATTGAATAATGCTTGATCATAATAACCTCTCATTTAATGTATTTCCTGGCAATGGATATGAGAACCTAAGAAGTATTCCTTTCTACTCCACCAACTTACCTACAAATTCCTAGAGATATCTGGAATCAGACTTGTATGAGCCAGTGTGTGTCGATCACAAACAGCTAAGGGTATCAACAACTAAAGAAAATGGAAAGACATCCCAGACTAAAAGATCTCCAAACAAACATAGATGAGTAACTAGACACAAGACACTCCTATTTACAGACCTGTGCACATTAACAATAATACTGAGACTGAACTTTCAGAGCAGGGAGTTAGTTAGGGTCATGCCACTGAATCTCCATCTAGAAGCCAGAAGCTTCCCTGCAACATAAATGTCCTCGGCACTCCCCGTTTCTCCTGCCCTCACTCTCAAGGGCATCACGTGTATGACTCTCCAACTCTGGACATCAGTGCCTAGAAGGACTGGACCTCTCACCCTTACAACGGATTATTTAACAGTAAACAGCCTTAAGTCTACATTTTTGTCTTCTTGCTCTGCGTGGCTTTGAATAACAAAAGGAATCCACTCAGTTTTTCATCAGTTTATTTTATGAAGTTTTCCTTGATTTCTGGTGCCCTTGGGAATCATTTCTTTTGCAGAAATAAAGCTGAAATATGGAAGCAACCATTAAAGAGTAAGAACCGTAGAAATAAAGGCAGGAGGCAGGCACTTACGTTCTCTCTGGGACCCAGAACGAGGTGAGTTGATTATAACCCTCAGTGATAGAGTTCCTCTGCTCTTTGCAACTGGTTTGGGAGGATCTGGGAGGGTAGGAGGGTGTGGGGGTAGGGAGAACAATCAAAATTCTGAGACTCCACAGTACAGACACTTTCGTTCATGAGACTGACTGAAACACTCACCTGTTTGTTCAGAGCACACAGTTTGTCTCATGTGAAATGTCAGATGAGGCTTTTAAGGAAAACCAGTTGAAGGCTTTCCTGGGAACTGCTCATGTTTTAATACAGCTGCCCAACGTGTTTCTTATTCCAGCTTTACTTAAAAAAGAGTACATACAGAGTAAGTAATGGAAGGTAGGCATAATGTTTGATGATAGGAATCTTTACTAGCATTTTCTAGAAAAAAAAAAACCAGATTTGGTATCAAATCCTTCCTTTAGCTCTTACGAATGAAATGAATGAAAACAATATTCCTAGGGTACATCATGCTATGTATAAAGTCAAGAAACAGAACACAAGAGAGATGAAAATACAATAGAGAAAGGAGAAACAACTTTCTTCCAAATGGAGGTTGGCAGTATAGTTCTCAACATTAGCTCACCCTGTTCATTTTTAAGTAGACTCATTCTTTACTTGAGGCAACACTGCAAAGCTTTTGCCTTCTTGGTCAGAAGCTTGCCCAAAACACAGAGCAGGAATATACAGGAGACCGTAAAGTCCTTGTCACACATTTCTTGCATTGCATATGCCCACCCATCATAGGGCTGAGCGTCAGGGAAATGAGATCAGTCTTCACGCGCCGATGACACCATAGTGCCCCTGCCTAAATCCATGAATCTTGTGGACTGGAGAGATGGCTCAGTAGGTAGAGTGCTTATCTCACAAACATGATGGTATAAGTTGGATCCCCAGAACGCACATGTCTAAAAGCTGCTGTCATGCTGTGCTCTTGTATTCTTAGCACTAAAGAGCCAGAGATGGAGGATCCCTGGGCCTTGCTGGCCAGCTAGCCTTACCTCTTTGAAAAGTTCCAGGCAGTGAGAGACCAAAATATAAAATGGACAGATCCTCGGGAATGGCAACTGAGGCCGTTCTGTGGCCTTCACATGCGAGGGTGTACTGTGTACAGATGCATTTGCACACATATGAACATGTGCACACATATGAACATGTGCACACATATGAACATGTGCACACAAATGAACCTATATATACATACATACACACAAAGAAGGCCACCTATGCCAAGTGCCACTGATGAGCTGGACCTTACACACAGACTATCACCAAGTACTTACAGTTATCTAAGTATTTTGAGCAACCTAAAATATTAAAATTGTTGTCCTATCCTGAGGCAAAACAATTAGGTCACCAAAAATGATGACCTGAAAAGATTACCAAATCAAAATAAGGAACTAACAAACTCCTTTAAAAAGGAAAAAAGCAGAGGACTTGGGAGATGGCCCAATGGATAAGCACTTGCTGCTCAAGGCTGAGGACTTGAGCTCCATTCCCCAGAGTTCATGTAAAAGCTGGTCGGGTCTACCCTGTACTGCTGAGCTATTTGCAGATAAGCTGGTCGGGTCTACCCTGTACTGCTGAGCTATTTGCTGCTGATAGGTGATGGGAGACCTGGAGTGATTGCCTTTGGTGAGGAACCACTGGTGAACTCATCAGGCCCCAGCGGCTAGCTTCAGTCCAGTGCTCACAGATGGTCCTGGTTTAACTAAATAGGTCAAAAATTAAATCAAAAGTTATGAATCTGCCGAGCAGTGGTGGCCCATGCCTTTAATCCCAGCAGTCAGGAGGCAGAGGCAAGTGGATCTCTGTTAATTCGAGGCCAGTCTGGCCTACGAGAGCTAGTTCCAGGACAGGCTCCAAAGCTACAGAGAAAACCTTTCTCGGGGGGAGGAGGGGTAAGTCATGAATCTGGGGAAAGGCCTGGTAGGAAGAATCAGGGCAGGTCTAATAGGGATGGAAGGACAATTAGGGAGGGAGGAGGGAAAGAGTAGCCAAGATGCATTATACACATGTATGAAGTTGCCAGAGAATCTACTTCATTTTTAAAAAACGAAATATCATTTTAAAAATATTTTTAAGCAAACCAAAACAAACTATGTATAAAGATGCCATAATGAAAGCCATTACTTTGAGTGCTAATCTAAAATATCTAATAAAGGATATGTGTGTCTATTAGCTAAAAGGACGGGCAAACGATGCCAGTTGCTCCAGAGCTTGGGGACAGGGCACCAGAGGACTGCTAAGGCCAGCTTGTTGGCTACCAGCCTCACTTCAAGTTCAATGAAAAACCCTGTTTCAAGGGAAAATGGTGGAGAGCATAGAGCAGGTCACCCACCATCCTCCTCTATCCTCTGTGTACCCATACCCACACACCCACACACAACTGCTCATATATCACACACAGATATGCCATGCTCTCAAATACACACATACATATAAAATAAGAAAAACAAAACTAAATGGCACTATCAAACAGATTAAGCGAGTATCTAGAGAAGTAAATGTACCTTAAAGGAATCAGTATATAAATAATCTGGTGGTCAAGGACAAGGGTTCTAGGGCAGCTCTTCTCAATAGGAAGAAGGCAACCATAAAGCCACAGGGCAGACTCAGATGCCAAGCTGAACCCTCAATCATGCCCTCCCAGGCTCTGCTCTCATTAGGTCAGGAGCTTAGACAGACAGAATGGGGACACACTGCCCATCAGAAGGACACGTTTTCCTGACAATTCCCCTAGACAACTAGTGAACTCACCAACTCAGCCTTCTGAAACTCCAGTGTAAAAATGGTGACAGCGCCCTCTGAAGATAAACCAGGTGCCCAAGGCTTACGATGCTGGCACCGTAAGGAAGTGCTTTTCCACTCTAGTGGAGTTCTCTGGCCTTCTATGAAGTCAGTGATCTCCATTGTAGAAGGAACATGGCTTACTGGAACAAAGGTCAGATCTGCATCCTGGCTCTAGCCCAGTCCTGTCAGTAAAGCTGCTATGTGGTCTTCAGCATGATGCCTACCTGCTGATTCGCACAAATATAAAATTGGGATCAAGACACCTGCCCTGACAATGTAGCAAACTGCTTTGATGGTCACATGGAATGGAGTAATTTAGAAACCCAATCCAAAAGTATCAGCCACTCCTTGGACTCTCTTCTTTCAGCTAAAAATGACACAGTCTGCCAAATAGAAGTGCACAATTTTAACAAAGACTGGACAAATGTTAAATTGTTATCCCATACCCATCCATTAAAAAAAAAAAAAACAGCGAAAGTAAAGCAGAACCAAGAGAAGGACCACACTGCACAAAGAGCTAAGGGAGGGACGATGACCAAAAATGTGATGACCAAAATGCGACCAAATGTGATGGCCAAAAATCACATTAACTTTTTGCCATCACTAATAATTCAAATGTGTGACTTAATGATTTCCCCTTTAAGGTAACATAGCAAGGAGACTAATTAGTTCATGAAAGTCTTATCCTGCTCGACAAATGAGTCAGTATGAGGATGAGCAGGCTTGTGATGGCATCATCGATAATTCATGTTTTCTAATCACAAAGTGTCTACCTCTCTGGATTGCTAATGCACTGGAAGTCCTAATATGGAAAAGAACTTGGGGACTATGTCTACAACATAGTGATTCTGGATGAACCAACACTTCCTGGATCTTCCAGTCTCTGAAGACAATATCAAGGCTTCAGAGCCCAAAGAACATAGTGTTATCCACCTGCAAGTAAATATCTCTATGGGGAAGAATATCTAAACAGTTTTTCTTCCGAAAGAAAAGCTGTGAAAATTGCCACTTTTGAGCAAGACCACACATACTGTTTAATCAAACAAAGCAAAACAGTTATTTAAATGATGCCTTTTTTTTAAAATTTATGTCGAGCTAGTGCTTTTCAACATTGATGTAGGGGTGGGGAAGAAAGACAAAACACAAAGACAAAAAAACAAGGCAGAGGCAGGTGGATCTCTGTGAGTTAGAGGCCAGCCTGGTCTACAAGAGCTAGTTTCAAAGCTACAGGGAATCCCTGTCTTGAAACAAAAAAACAAAACAAAACAAAACAAAAAAACAGAAAATGCTCTGGGATCTCCTCCCAGAAAACTCTTATGACATTGAAATTGTGGAGATAAATTTAAAACAAACAAGCAAACAAAAACCTTTAAAACTATCAGAGTATAGGCAATTCCTTCAGAACTTGAGTAAACAGATCTTCAGGCAAACTTCACAACCTACAGGATAATGAAGCCCCAAAACAGCCACCTGGAGGAGGGAAACTCCAGAGTGTCCCCAGGAAAACAAGATTGGAGAAAGGAGCTTCACCCTAAACTTCCCAACAAGGAAGTTTGAATTGAAGGAGGACAATTTTTTTTTGAAGACCAAAAAAAAAAAAAGAAGGCTGTGACATGCTTGTCAGTTGTGTCCCCATAGTTCCACGGCTCCACAGCTGTGTCTCACTCTGCAAAGAGAAATTATGAACTTCACTCTGTAAATGGGAAATGCCAACAGGAGACTTCCTCTCCATGAAACAAACACAGAGCTTTGGAGGCCCACAAGTTGCTACTCTGGAAAAAAAGAAAAAAAAAAGGCCGATGTGCTATTTGTTTGAAATATTAAACAAATGTCCTTTCTCTGAATTCTAAACTAAATAGGCCATTGAAACAGCCCATGCCATTCCCTCACACCCTTGCGAGTGTACACCCCAAATGATCTCTTCTTTCTTGATGTCCCTTCTTCCCAAATATGACCTTCTTCCCAGACATGACTGGCGTTTATGGGGCAGGATGGAAAGCTGGCACGACAGGAGAGGGAGTGGGGCACTGCTGGGCTTCTCCTGTATTGTTGCTTTCCATTAGTTTAGTGCTCCAGGCTCATCGGGGGACAGATGGGAAAGTCGGCGCTCACCAAATGTTTATTACAGGTACAGATGGCTGTTTCTGTCTTGAATCTCCCAGTCCTCTACTTTCTAGCTTCTTTGTATAGTTATGGGCAGTCGCTCCCTTAAGATTTTTTTGTAAGCAATTATCCCTCCTCACTGGCTCCCTGCTTGCCCCTCCCATGGAATAAGGGAAGTTCCATTCCTAGCGCACCTGTTCATGCTCTCAACTTCCCAGACTGCTCCAACCAGAACTGGCAGTATCCTTGCTGATTCCCCAAGGGGAGGGGAATCATGGAACTTAGAAGGAGCTGGACTCAAACTCAGCTCCTGAGGGAGTCTCGGCAAGTGGACCGCATGGCAAGCTTAAGCTAGGCTGTTTCTGGACGTGCCCCAGAGACAACAAATGGGACGTCAGACTGCCAAGTGAGCTTTGCTACAACTTCACTAAATTCCTTCTTCAAGAACCAGAGGTGGAGGCTACCTAAGATTGGGAGCTGGCACAATCTGCTAATTGATCTGTAGAACTAGTATGTGCAATATGACTTCCGGCTTTGTTCCCCCACTCTGGGATTTTCATCCTTGAGAAAATAAATGCACACCATAAATTTTTCAAAGATACAGGTGGAGAGGCCCAGCTTTGAAGATTACACAGGCCACAGGTTCCAACCTATAACCTCCGTTTCCTGATGTCATGTGAATAAAGCACATGCACACACGCACGCGCAAGCACAGCCATAGACCCAGACACTCTACTCTGTCTTCTCCACTGTGAGGGACTACGAGCCAACAGAAACCATGAACTAAATCAGCCTTTCCCCCCCTTAAGTGGAATCTGTCAGAAAAGTGACTGATGCAAAGCCAATGGGCTCTTCACACCATCGGTTCCTGTTCCCTTCTACTCAAAGCATCAAGACATGGAGAACATAAAAACCATACAACAAAAACAATGAGCTTCCCCTGTTAAGGAATAAAATGGCAGCCCCTTTTCTTTATTGCAGACGCTGAGGCAAATGAGTGTGAACAATGCATAATGGTGAGCGTTAGGTAAATCGCCCTCAGGGTCAAGTTCTTCCTAACGTAATTGACTCCTCTACTACACTACTCATAAAATTCACACCAAATTTGAACTCATATGAGAAGTAAAAGAGATTCAATGGAAAATTAATAAGCTTCATAGAGCCAAAAGTGTTTCATATATACGGTGCTTTTAATTTTTATCTGAGTTATTATACTCTCGTGTGTGTCTATGTGTAAATGCAAGTGTGCACACACTACACCATGCATGTGGGTGCCAGAGGACAATTTTCAGGGATTATTTCTCCCCTCCCCGACACAAAATGGGCTCTACATATCAAACCCAAGTCTTCAGCCTGTGGGGCAGGTACTGACATCCATTGAGCCATCTCGTTGACAAATACATGGGATTTTTTAAATGTTTTAGTAATGTAGACTCAATCAAACAAGGAATCTAATTTGCATATCTTCAAATCTGTAAGGCCAAGAGAGTTGTAAGAATTTCACAGACCTAGAAACAGTTGTTTTCATTGCATCTAATTATACCCACTACATTAAGGGAAGGAAGAGAGGGAAAGGTCAACCAAGGCATCACAATAACAACAGCAGAAAGCACTTTGGTAGCAGAGATGGAATTAAAGTGTCTTTGAACAGAGACTGGGATTACATCCCTCCTCACTGGCTCCCTGCTTCAAAGAAAGATATCAGCAATAATAGATAGCCGAGTTTCTAATTCCATCCATACAAACTTGAACACTCGATACTAAAGAACTAAGGCAGATAATAATCTTTTTTACATCATGCTGATTTTGTTAATAACTTCAAGCACATGAGAAGGGGTTTAAGGATGGAGCATGGTGGCAGAGTACTTAGTACTGTGAAGTCCTGGGTTCAATCTGAAGAGGGGAGGAGATGAAGGGAAGAGAGGCAAAGAGAGGAAACAGCAAGGAGGAACAGGAGTCTGGAGGCTGGAGTTCAGTGATAAAGTATGAAGTTGGCACCCATGAGACCTTGGGTTCTATTTCCAGCACCATGGAAAAAAAGAGGTGGATTAAAGTATCCTGATGTAACTAGTCTGAGCCACAAGAAAACCTTCTATCTTATTCTTCTTTAAACTTTGTTTTATGTATTATTTGTGGGGACTAGGGCAGACACGTGTATGAAGGACAGAGGACAACCTTAAGGAACAGGCTCTCTCTTTATAGCCCCTTATGTGGGTTCCAGGCATGGAACTCGGGTCATCAGACTTGTATCATTGAACAGAAAGCACCTTGGCCCACTGAGCCACCTCATGAGCCCTTAATGACTTACGCACTACACATTTGCACACCCATGTGACACTATCAGGCTAGCTCTGTACTCAGCTGGCACTACCGGCATGTCCAACTGAGCCTTGGCTAATCTGCCTGGGGTCGTGGGGCATCAGAAAGGATCAGGAAACTACAAGGATGCAGCAAAGCGAGCCGCTGACCTAATCACAAGGCCCACCACATGCAGGAAAGCGAGCATCAACGCAAGTGCAGCAAGGATAGTGGAGGCGTCTTCCGGGTTTCCACTCATGAAACAAGAAGGGCCAAATCAAAACCCTAATGGACAGGTGCCTTAAAATGCCTGCTCAAAAAATAATTTGTACTCGCCGGGCGGTGGTGGCGCACGCCTTTAGTCCCAGCACTCGGGAGGCAGAGGCAGGCAGGTCTCTGTGAATTCGAGGCCAGTCTGGTCTACAGAACTAGTTCCAGGACAGGCTCCAAAGCTACAGAGAAACCTTGTCTCGAAAAACCAAAATAATAATAATAATAATAGTAATTTGTACTCTTCAAAAACAAAAGGGGAAACCAAAAGTTCCGAATTCATACGGTAAATTTGGTGAAAATGTTAACAAACATGAAACTTGATCCAAGTAAGTTAAATAAATAAATAAAAACATTGTGCCGTTCTTTCAGTGTTCCTATAAGTCTGAACTTACTTCAGAACAAAGCAAAGATTCACACAGCATACACATAGCCGGTCCAAAGGAAACCTATTCGCATGGAGTACATTCCTTGACAGCCTCAGTCTCATGGTTATTTTTTAAGGCGACACTATTTCTAGCTTCTCCAGAAAGCACTAGCCCACACCTTTTTTTAAATTTGATCCTCTAAAAAGTAACTGATGTCAAAACTCTGGAAGTTCTCCAGTGTATAAATGACTATCACACAGCAACTAACTCCCCAGGAACACTCAACAGCTAACGCACTAGGAATAGCGAATTCCTCTATAAAACTGAGCAAACCGCTAAGTAGTTCAACTTCCCAGAGAGAAGCCATCACTGTCAGCTGCTGGGAGGTACCCCACCTTTGACTGCTAGAAGAACACCTCCCCCAACAGAGTTGTGTACAGTATGATTAATAAATCTATTCTAACATTAAGAGACAGTGCATCCAAATTTCCAACAGTTTAGGGAAATGTTCTTAGCTTCGTAGACAAATAAACACTCACAGCCTAAAACACGGATTTATCCATCATACTCTCAGTTTCCAACATGGCGCAAACCTTCTCTAACTCGGCTAGATGTAAAAATTACACGATGGTACATCAGTCTTTCCATAAGCAAATTTTACCCTCTGAATCCTTATACCCTTCCTTTCTGAAGCACAGCCCTCTTCTTGTGAACAAGAAAGAAACAAAACCTTCCACTAGCTAGGTTTTCCTAGGAATTCTGGAAACTTGTGACTGATGAAGAACACAGGAGATAAGTGTCTCTATTACTTAGGCATGCTCTTTGAACAATTCCAAATGAGTCGTTTGAGCATATGTGCAAGCTCTACTAGAACATTCCGTTTCTACGCTCTGAAAACGCACCCCTCCTGAGATATCTTTCTTGACTAACGCCTAAAAGTTGTCATAAGCACCTAAGGATGGAAAGCCAGAAAGACCTCCATCAGAAGTGCTCAAAAAGAAGCAAATATAGCTGGGCACTGGTGGCGCATACCTTTAATCCCAGCACTCAAGGAGGCAGAGGCAGGCGGATCTCTGTGAGTTCGAGGCCAGCCTGATCTAAGAGTGAGTTCCAAGACAACTAGAGATACACAGAGAAACCTTGTCTCAAAAATAAAAAAAAAAACAAACATAAAAGAAGAAGCAAATGGCATCTGTGTCCTCCAGAGCGCTCATCCTCCGAGGAAGCACAGCTAACAGCACTGTGTCTCCTGAGAGGGCAGTGACTAAGGGAAAGAGATACATGAGCATCCAGGCTACAAACATCACCCTATCGAAAACTTTTACAATATTAAGGCTTTTCAGCCGGAACAGGAAGATGTCTCTTCGCTTATCCTGTGTGACAATTTGAAGTCGACTTCATCCACTCCAGATAAAAGGTGACTAATTCATATCCTGAAGACTCCTACTTTAGAAAACCTAGTTTCCCACAGTTTTGTACCTACACAATAAAGAGACATATGTCACAAGACAAAAGCAGTCACAGTTTCAGAGGAGTTCAGAGGAAAGCTACATATTTTGAGTATCAAATGTTTTATACGGTATTCTGCTGACCATCTATCTTCTTGTATTATTTTTATCTAACATATTTTAATTAAAATATAATTAAATCACTTCTCCCTTCCCTTTACTCCCTCCAATCCTCCCATAGTGCCCCTCCTCTCTCACTCAAACTGAAAATCTTTTTTCTTTGTTTATTATGTATAATATATATCCTATATAATATAATAATATATGTAACATATATTATATATAATAGAAAGAGGAAGAGGGGTGCACAAATATGCAAACACAACTTGCTGAGTCTGTTTTTGTTGTGTGTGTGTATATGAGTTCAGGGATAACCATTTTGTATTGGATAACTAATTAAGGGGCCCATTCCTGGGAGAGGCTAATTCTCCCTCGCTGAGTAATCATTAGTTGCCTGTAGTTCTTTATCTGGGAGTGGGACTTCATGAGGTATTCCCCTTTCTGCATTAGCATGTCTATTGATGTCCTCATTCTTCAGGTCCTGGTTTAGAAAGCCATTTCTAGGAAACATGCTCTCACCACAGACTTCCTGGTCTTCTGGTTCTTGCAGTCATTCCACACCCACCCAACATCCTTCATTGATGCTCCCCCTAGCCTCAGGTGCTGGAGGTCTGTTAAAGATGTATGTACTGGGGCAAGGCTCCCACAATCCTTTGGTCTCTGTACCATGTCCGGTTGTAGTTTCCTGTGATGTGGACCATGTATCCTGAGAACAAAGATCCTAGCTACTCCAACTGAAAAGAAGCTCAACATGGCATGGCATTTGTGTCCATGAGTGTCTACCAAGGAGAGCTTCTCAAACAAGCAGTCATACCAGGTCCTCCACAGGAATCTTAAGTAAAATTGCTACAGCTAAGCTTATTCGTTAAGTTTTATGGATAAATTTTCATTCAAAAAGTATTTTGTGATGATTTTTATTCATTTAATGCCCAAAATAGAACAAGATCCATAACCTCTATATTTTACAATTCATACTCAATGCTTTGTCACCTACTTGAATATGCCACTTGTAACTCAGTAAACAACATATTTGATCATTTTTATTGTATTGTGTGGTGTATTCCAGAGGTTGACATGGATATCTTCCACTATCGCTCTCTGCTTTATCTTTTGAGAAGCGTCTTTCCCTGAATCCAGAGTTCAGTGATTGGCTGGCCTGGGTGACCAGAAAGCTTCAGTGATCCATTTGTCTCCACCTTCCCCCAACTCTAGAATTACAGACATGAGTAACCACACCCCGTTTTCATATCGTGCCGGGAATTTGAACTCGGGTTCCTGCTTTGGTGGCAGACACTTTACAGATCAAGCCAGCTGCCCAACCCTAACATACTTAATCTTTTAAATTCACGTTCATTCTCCCACGCAAAGCATACTTCTTGATTGTACAGAATTGTGAGATTTCTCCACATGGAGCATATTCTATCACTGGCCATGCCCAAAACTCTATGTAAATGGATAAATATTCTGCTCATACTCACGGCACATCCTGCAGTCTGTGTTAGGAAGTTTGGGACTTTTTGTTTTCTTTCTTGTCTGCTTGCTTGTCTGTTTTGTTGTTTTGTTTTTCTTGTCAGTTACTAATTTGGTTTTACACTCAGTTTAGGAAAATAAGTAACTCTCAGTTTAGTCCATTTAGTGGATGCATTAGTGTCCCTGAAAAGATGTCCATGTCCTACTTAATTCAGTTTGGGTTGCTTTTGGTTTGCTTGTAGTTTTCGAGGCAGGACTCCATGTAGCCCAGGTAGGTATTAAATGGGCTGTGCAGTCAAAGATGATCCTGCATTCCCAAACTCCTGCCTCCACCTCCAAAGAGTGGGGATACTGCAGTGAGAAACCACACTCAGCTTCATATCCTGACCTTGAGGGGTTAAATAAAGGGTCATGAAGTGGGGGAGGGGGCTACCCTGGATATTCTCAGCAGGCCATGAAGTGGGGGGCTAACCTGGGTACTCTCAGTAGGTCATGAAATGGGGGCTATCCTGGGTACTCTCAGCTATCCTGCGTATTCTCACCAAGCCCAGCCAGTGCAATCACAGAATCCTTTCTTGGGGAGGCAAGAGAGTCAAGGAAGGAGCTATGACCCTTGAAACACATATCAAAGTGATGCAATTTCTGGAAGTGGCCACAAGCCAAGGAGTGCATGAAACCTCCAGGAGCTATGAAAAGCAAGAACAGATTCTCCCCTGAAGCATCCAGAAGGAAGAGAGTCCTGCCGACTCACTGCCTTTAGCACCATCAGACCTATTTCAGGTGTCTGACCTCCAACACTGTCAAGTAGTAGACTTCTGTTGCTCTAAGCTTATAGTAACCTGCTACAGTAGTAATGGCTGGTTTTATTTGTTAAAAATATGGCAGAGCTAGTGTAAAAGCTAACTGATATATATGCATAAAATATCCAAAACTACTTAGAAAAATAGTATACTGAAAATTACAATTAACATTTGATTTTAAAGGGTATCATTTATTAAAGTATTCTTGATAAGCATCATAATTATGTAGGGCTCTGGGGGAGAATACACAATCATTAGATGAAACGATCTTTAACTTGCAATGCATCAAACACTGATGATCAAAATGATGAATAATAAAGTATATCACAGTTGAAATTTCTACCTTTGGATCCACTGATACACACAAATGAATGAGCATTTTAGAATAATACATATCCTCCAAATAGAGAAGATAAAACAAAAGGCAGGTGTGGTAAACAGACAAAAAGAATGGCTAATTCCTCCAGTGGGGGAGTCATTGCATGGGGAAGCCTGAGGCTACACTGAATCAGGCTACAGCCAAAAGTAGACAACAATTCTGAAGGAAAGTTGACTTCACATTCAAACAATGAAAAATTCGAAGAGGCTACTAAGCAGCTGTGTGACTGGCACAAACTTAGAAGACCAAGGGACTGGACAGATGGTTCAGCAGTTAAGAACACTGACTGTTCTTCCAGAAGCCCTGGGTTTGATTCCCAGTCTGCACATCGCAGTTCACAACTGTCTGTAACTCTAGTCCCAAGGGATTCAGTTAGCTCTTCTTGCCTAGGAGGGTACCAGGCACACATGTGGCGCACAAACATGCAGGCAAAAGACCCAAACACATTAAATAAGCAAATAACTTGAAATACTATATTTCAGAATGTCACAGCACTGCCTACGGTGTGACGTATATGAAGATTATGGAGAGGTGAAGGAAAATATTAATTCTAGAGCAACACAATTGCACCCCATCCTTTTTTCCCTGTAGAGATCCAATTTGACCTTATTGCTACCACCATGCGTCACAGCCATCATGACTGCCCCTGCTTACTTTTCTCCACACAGGTTCCCACCAGACTATAAATACATAAAGCCATTAAAGTGGCTGGGGATTAATGATGGGATCCTGGCACCGAATGTACCTACCATCTTAGATGTCACTTAGAGATAAGCTGGGTGCTTTCCAGAGAGGATGAAGTCATTTTATCTCCTCCCTCCTTTCTGACTCAAATCCTATGGGATGCATGGATCTTGCTGCCACCTAAGACATGCTTCTGTGTCTAAGTTCCCCCAAGAAATTGTACTCTATGTAGGCTGGATTCTGTTCTCATGGCACCCCCAAACTGGTTCTCCTACACTGGACCCAGGTCTTTCCAGACCGTGACCAAATCTCAGTAGTCACTCACAAAACTCAGAGATAATTATCTTCGATCAAGGAGGTGCTTTGTAAAACACTAGGTGATTTAAAAAAGAGATGTGATTTGCACCTATGGGTTATGTAAAACTATAGAATTGTACATATTGTGTGCAAAAGAAATAGGACAGAAGCGACAATTTTGTGAAACTCACCTAGAAATTATATTTTCAAGAAATGGTCACAAGTTCATTTCACACACAAAAAAATAAGACTTACTATGAAGAAACATTGATATGCATACTATTCCAAAATGTGATCTAATCTCAAAAGAAATGTAAACCTAGTCTTCAAAAAAATATCCAAAATGGTTCTTCCCCATAGGTTATTTTTAAAACATTGCATTTCTTGTATCTATAAGAAATTAAAAATACTTTTATAAAACCCAACTTTACTGGAAAATAAAGTTGTAATATAATGTATCAATTTGAAATGGCAAGCTCTAACACTGTGCAGCTCAGACACAGGACAGCAATTTGATAGCCTTCCCCACTCCTGCCAGCAAAAATCAATCATTTCTAACCTCTGCTTTCATTGCAGCTTCTTCCTGAATTACAGCAGCCAGGACAAGCTGCTTGCTACTGCGGCCTTGTTGCATGTGTTTCTGTTTCTTCGGCAGGACCTCAAGTCAGACTCACACGTCATTGTTTCTGCAGGAATGCCGTGAGTCCGTGCACATTTTATGTTCAAACGATGTGTTCAGGAGAAGCAAGCATCATATACTTGATTAGCGATGTTTATTCATAATTCCCATTTCAAGGCTGCTCAAGACATGGTTCCAGAAAGTATTTGGACAAATTACAAGCATCAGAAAAAAATATTATGTGCATATCTTTTATGTCCTCAGCTTTATGTAGTAGAATCTCAAATAAAAATGTGAGCTGCCAAAGAAGTGGTATTCAGTTTTTAATAAATGCTTTAACGTTTAACCTCTGAAAGTCTCCAGTGTTCCCATATATGAAATAGCATTAACAGAAACACTGACTCCCAGGATCATGGTGAACTAATATTTGTTCAGATTTATTTATTTTTAGTAATGGGTGCGTGTGTGCACATGCCTGCATGTCTTCATGTGCCTCACGTGCCTGCAGGTGCATGAGAAGGCCAGACGGTGTTGGATCCCCTGGAACTGGAGTTGCAGATTGTTGTGAACCACTTGGTGTGAGTGCTGGAAACTGAACCTGGGTCCTCTGGAAGAATAGTAAATCCTCTAAAGAGCTAAAAGGATTAGCTCTCCACACACATGAACATCACTCACAGAAAAGATTAAAATTATGTAGATACTAGTGCTTTACCGTTATATTGTCTACATGTACGAAATACCACACTGCACTCCACAAAAATGTATAATGTGTACATTATTATGTGTTAATGAAAAAGGAAAAATGAGTTGTGAAAAGTAATCATGAGCAGCCATGAAACTGATCAAGGCTTTGAGTATCCCAAAACAGAAGGGAAACCTAAAATCACTTCAGTTTGGCTCTGGAACAATAAAATATTAAGCTCGTATTTATATTTGAGTGTAACTGGTTAGGAAGTTTAAAAAAAAAAAAAAGAACAAAGCCAAGAGTGAGCAGAAGAAGCAAAAAGGTCCGGGCTTCCTATGCTGCCCAAGTCAAGAAGTTTCCTTTGGGCCTAATCTAAGCTAAAAATAGTGACCCCACTTAGCTTGCTGACAAATACCAGCAGTGCTAACTGCCACGGGCTTTGTTTATTTTGTGGTTTAGCCTTGCTTCTGGGCTTAGGTGGGTCATTAGTTACTTCAGTGTGGAGCCCCCTCCCCCACCATGCATCAGATACAGACAGAAAAGAGAAAGCAAATGCTGGCTGGGGTAAGTCAATGCCACATAACTGCTGCGTTGTTTGAACATGACATGCCCACAATGGGATGCCTTGATGATGGCACTGTTTTGGGAGAGCTAGGAACTTTATTTAGTGAGACTTGGGTGGGGCAAGTATGTCACTGGTGGCAGGTCCTTTGAGGGCTAGATCTTGCTGTGTCTCCTTCCTGTCTGTCTTCCTCTACTTTCTGCCTACCATGAGGAGCAGTGAATGCCCTTTAGCGATATTGCTCTGCCTCATGAAGGCCTAAAAACAAGAGAGCAAGCTGACCATGAACTGAACCCTCTGAAATCACAAGCCCAATAAATCTTTCCTCTTTCAATTGTTTCTCGGGATGTTCTAGTTGTTCTAAAGGGAGGCTTATATAAATGAGCCACACTCTGAGAGAAGACATATTACCTATGATGGGCCAGTCAAGCTGCTTCAAAGAGGTTTAGACCAGCTGAGCTTCTGGGAAGACACTCTCTTACATGCCCAGCAGACTGTAACCTGTGCAGTGAGCTCCAGGGTTCCTGCTTTCATGAACCCTCATCCACAGGGTTGGCTTTTGGTGACTCTACTGGTGACTCTGCTTTGAGTCATTTCTGCTTCTCTAAGTGACCCAATAAATTCACAAGTTCACCAGGTTGAACTTTAGCAATAGCCTTACTTTGAGGTGTCACTGATGTCCCAGTAGACTGCTGATTACTGTTACACAGCACTAAGCCCTCACATTCCGTCTGCCTCAGTAAAACAAACACGTATCTGTACTAATAAAATTAAGCAAGGAGAGGCCAAATATTATGGCTCTGTTGTCTCGAATTTTTATCATTGTGTCACAGAATAATACTGTGCCCTTTGCTATTACTGAAGATTATGACAAAAAGTGCCATATTATTTCATAGTATATAATTTGTAACTGCAATTGCTCAATGTCAATTAAGAATTGTGAAATTTCATCTAGAGCTGCGTATCTACAAGAATCATTCCAGCCAGGCATGGTGGTACACACCTTTAATCCCAGCACTCAGGAGGGAGAGACAGGAGGATCTCAGTGAGTTCCAGAACAACCTGGTCTGCACAGTAGGACTCTGTCTCCAAAAACCAACCAAACAAACAAAAGAACAACCCTTCCTCTAAGCAGTTGGTGTTCTTCTTTTTTTTAATCAATTAACTTTTTCCCAACCCAATCAGTTATCCTTCCTCCCTCCTCTCCTCTCAGTCCCTCCTCCAAACCTCCCCACTTCCACCCACAATTCACTCCTCCTCCTTTCTCTTCTCTTCATAAATGGACAGGCCTCCTATGTCTATCAGCCAGTCACAGCATGTCATGTTGCAGGAAGACTAGGCACCTCCTCTCCTATTTAAGCTGGAATGAGGCAACCCAGTAAGAAGAAAGGATCCCAAAAACACATAACAGAGTCAGAGACAGCCCCTGCTCCCACTGTTAGAATCCCATTAGAAAACAAAGCTACACAACTGTTAACATATGTGTAGGGGCCTAGGTCAATCCCATGCATGCTCTCTGGTTGGCAGGTTAATCCCTTGGAGCCACTATGAACACAAGTTAGTTAACTCTTTCAGTTTTCTTGTGGTGTCCTTGGCCCCTCTGGCTCCCATAATCCTTCCTCCTCCTCTCCCACGGGATTTCCCGAGGTCTGGCTAAGGTTTGGTTACGGGTCTCTACATCTGTTTCCATCAGTTGCTGGATGAAGACTCTCTGATGATAATTGGGCTAAGTAACAATCTATGCATATAGCAGCATATCATTAGGAATCATCCATTGGCTTTTTTTTCCCCAGTCATGATTGGTTCTATGCTAGGTCTCTAGGCTACGCAGCTTCTGGATCCCAGCCCTCCAGGCAGTGTCAGGGGTGGGCTTCCTCTCATGGTATGGGCCTCAAGCTGGACCAGTTATTAGTTGGCCACTTCCATAATTTCTGTGCCACCTTTACCCCAGCCTATCTTGTAGGCAGGGCAAATTGTAGGTCACAGGTTATGTGACTGGGTTGAAGTCCCAATCCCTCTACTGGAGCTCTTGCCTGGTTACAGGAGATGGCTGGTTTAGACTCTGTATCTTCCATTGCTAGGAGTCTTAGCTAGAGTCACCCTTTTAGATTCCTGGGAGTTTCCATTGCTCTAGGTTTCTAGCTCATCCCAGAGATGACCGATTCCAATTGTCTTTCCTAGTATTCTCTCTCTCCCTCCATCCTCCCTGCACCTGATCCCTCCTGTTCCCATGCCCACCCCTCCACCCAACATAGCTGTAGCAAAGAACACTCGATCAGCAGCGGCATGATCATCCCCATCCTTCCCTTTTCTCTGTCACGTTCAGAAGGAAAGCTAATTTCCCTCCTGCCACCTGGAGCTCCTCTCCCAAGCAATCTCTTCCCAGTGTTCTAAGATAATCTCCTATCGCTTAGCTTTTGTTAAGAATCCTGGAACATTCTGTGAAGCTTGTGGGTTCTAAGATGGCCTGTTTGCTGTTTGGACTTGGAATTACTTTTTTTCAAAGAACGTCTTGCATAGCCTGTATTTCCCTCAGTACATAAATCAAATGGAACCAGCTGTTCTGGTTCAGGGAGTTAGGCTGGAAGCCTGGAGACACTATTTCCTCTCAAGTTTCCTATCACACCAACAAACACACAGAAAACAAGAGGGAGAGACTTTGCTGGGAGGCGGGGAGGCAGGACGACTTTTGTGTGATATCTAGATAAGCACAATGAAAAGCGGTTGGTAGTGCATGTGAGCCATACAATTGCTTTATTCCTCCTCCCTCATACATAGGGGATGCAAGCATTTTAAAGCAGAATATAGTTCAACCTCCCCCGGTTTCTTTGGCAAAAAAAAAATCTCTTGTGGTGACAATTTGTAACACCCTCTAAGGCATGGTTAAGCAACAGAAGGAAGGGCTAATACATAATCATGGAACTGGCGGTTTCTTAGAAAGAACCATGGAATAAAGATAACTTTTCTATAAACTCAGTAAAGATGAGTCAGTTGATAAACTGCCACCACTAATAAGGTATGCAAATTACATTTCCCTGTTTTTAATTGGTGTTTTAAGTCAGCTTTGTCAGTGAACATGACATGCTTTAGGAAGATGGGGTTACAGTTATGCATTTTTGATTGGTGTTTTAATTCAGCTGTGTCAACCAGGGCGACACGTTACAAAACACGTTACATCACATGTGCGCACTTTCTGAACAATGGGAGCTTTCTCCTGTGTGATCTGGATCGCCTATGTGACCACAGACTTCAGTACAGTATCTTTATTTTCTGGGGAGAAGGTGGAAAACAAAAGGTCATCTAATCTCTGCTTTCTGAGCAGACAGCAAAACGTAATGAGTAACCCCACATATTGTACACTGATTAAATAACACTTGAAATAAGCTGTTCCCCCAAGCTAGCCATGAGTACACCTGCAGTCAAGAGGCACAGGCAGAACTGCTGCAATTTGAACCACAGCCTGGCCTAGTTAGCAAGCTAAGCTCTAGGCCAGCCAGACCTGCGCTGTGACAAGAACTGGTCTCCAAAATCCAAGTAAATAAATACATAAAAAAAATGGTTTACTTGGAGGAAGGACCAATGCTGACATGTATCTAATAAATTGAAGCAATTAACAAAAATACAGGCAACTCTTCAGTAAGCGGTATAGAGAGGGTAGCTGAAAGAAAAGATACAAAATTAGTCAAAATATGGACCGAAAAAGATTTAATTAAAATAATATCCTACATTTGAGAACTAGTTTACAGAGCCAGTGAGACAGCTCAGAGGGTAAAGACAATTGCCACCATGTCTGATAGCCTTCTCCCCCGAAACCACACGGTCAAAAGAAAGAACTGATTCCCTCAAGTTGTCTTCCGACTTCTACACTTACACTATGGCACACATGCAAACACACATACAAAATAAAAATAAAACAATTTTTAAAAGTTTACACAGGTCATCCAAAAGCAGGAGACTGAATTATCCTGAGTGGCAAGCAGTCATTATTTAGTTGGCTTTGTACAAAATCAGCCACATATCTGCATAACTATATATCTTATATAGCTAGAATAGATATTTTATATAACTAAAATATGGTACACTTTATACACATTTACATTTACTAGATATAATTATACATGCATATATGGCATGCATGGTATTCTAGAATGTACATATATCAACAGCGTGTTGTAAATACTGTTACATCTCATAAAAACTATAACATACACAATACATGCTACATACATGTTACAAATGTCTAACTTGGGTGAAGACACAGTCCTAACTGCTGTATGCTTATACATGTCAAGACAAAAACTATGGATAGCTTTTTTCTTTTGTTGTTCTAAGACAAGGTTTGACAGTATAGCCCAAGCCAGCGGAACTCCAAAATCCCTCTCAAATGCTAAGATTATGCGCAGCATCAAGTAAGGCCTGTATAAATTCTTACATACAGCATTCAGTTATAATGTGAATATGTACATTATAACAGCTCATGTCACTTACAGAGCACATCATATGTGCACCTGAAAAAAACTTGATTCATTCTCTAGCAAGCATATGCTATTAGTTCCAGCACACAGTACTTATTGAGTCTCAAGTCTGGGTCACAATAGCCTGGCAGAGGAAAAGCTGAATAGCCTTAACATCCACTGCAACCAAACATGGCTTTATATTTTTTAAGAAAAAGAAAGACACGTAGTCCAATCTTGCAGGTGCCAGATAAAATTACAACATCATTTTTAATGGAACAAAAGGGAATAAAAATTTGTGCCAGTTTCTGAGAGGTCACTGTGAAATCCTTCCAATTTCCCAATTATTGGTAGGTAAGTATTTTGTTATATTTGGTGGGCCCCTTTAATTGTATTTGAGGGTTTATGCTAACTAAGGCTCTCATTGTGAGTGCCATTTTATTCTAATGAACTAAGTTAAAAATGGGTCTGGCTACTCCAGAAAAAAAAAACAACCATAGTATTGCAGGGCAGGGTTTGGATCCACCTAGGATCAGCCCAACTGGGAGCTAAGGAATACTACCCAATGAGTAGACCAGTGCTGCCTGGCTAATGAAGCCTCAGTAAACACACGAGACATGCAGGTTCTGTTGAGCAACATTCTATGCATACTGTGAAAACAAAAACAAAAAAACACAGGCTGTAGTTTTGGGTAGAAAATCAGAGTAATGAACATAATGTTAAATCCTTGTGCAAAGTGTGCCAAGCTTAAATCAATCAACGCCAAAAGTGTGAGTGCAAGGCTCAACACTGGAATAAATGAGGTGGCCATTGTTAAATCTGATAGGCTTTCAGTGATAATTTTGTAACACTAACGCCCACCTCTAATCAGCAATTAATAACATTGTACTTCTATAGAAGAGCAGGGCTCAGTTCCCAATAACCACATGGTGGCTCACAACTGTTTGTAACTCCAATTCCCAGGAATCCAATGTCTCCAAGGACATCAAGCTGACATGTGGTTCACATGCATGCATATATATATGCAAATTGTTCATACATAATAATTAATATGATTAATATTTAATATTGAACAACAAAATCATGTGATGAATCTCATACTCTGCAAAGCCAATAGCCAAGACAAAAATGAAAATAAAAGGAGTGTTTGATGAAATTCAACTATTTCTATATTATCCATTCTCTAATCTCCATTGTAACTTTGAATAGACCACTTTTCTGACATGTAGCATAAAACACCTAATTACCTTATTTAATAGGGTTCTTTCTAATCTTTAATACAAAAATACAAATGTTAGTGCTGAGGTTCTTTATATTCTTATAAGACTATTATATTTATAAATATATTTAATTATATATAATATATTATATTTATATTTACAGCATTATTTACATAGAATTAAATCTGCACGCAGAAGTGGTTTTCAAGTTTTTTAAAGTTTTTTTTAATTTCTTCATGTTTTTGAAGATTTATTTTATGTGTATGAGTGCTTTTGCTAGCCTGGATGTATGTGTTACACATGTAGCTTCGGTTTGGCAAGCTGCTTGCCAACAGAACGTATGGGGCAGATTCCGGCATGCTGGTGCAGGATGGCTCCAACTTCAAAGAAACAGGACCTAACAAGTTCCCAGGCCTTTTCCCAGGGTTTCCTTTTTGAATTAGGATCTGGAAAGTCCTCCACGTTACTACATTGGAAACAAACTCAAACAAAGCCTTTGTACAGACCCTATTCCTCCGTCTTCTAGAGGTGAGAATTGGGTGCTCTCTCAAAATCAATGGAAGCATGGGCATGCGCGCTTTGCTGGGTAAGCGCACAGCTGCTCCCTCATCCGCTTCCGGCTCTTCAGTGAGAGAAGGCAGGCACGGTGCCCATGCAACGCACCAAAGCCATCGGGTCTTCTGATTTGTTCTCCCACTCATCTCTATTTCAAACTATGTGTGTCAGTTGGACTCAGAAGTTCTCACAGTCGGTTCTCCTGCAATGAGCCGAGTTGGCCTATGCTCTTTGCTATGCCCACTATATCCATGTGCCCAGTGCACACAAGCTACTGGTAACTGTTGCTTTCCTCCTTCACCAAAGGGCCTCTGTCCTCTAAGTCAATTCCCATTTTTAAAAGTCTGAGGCGGCACAGGACTGGAGAGATGGCTGTGTTTAGGAGCACTGGCTGCTTTTGCAGAGGACCCAGGTTCAGGTCCTGCATTCAGACTGGGTGCCTTACAACCACCTCTAAGTCCAGTTAGAGGAGATCCAATGCTTTGCTCTGGCTTCCGTGGACACCTGTATGCACATGGTGCACATGAACTCATGCAGGTACACACACACACACACACACACACACATTAATAAAAACAAATAAAAATTGTATAGCCAGTCATGCTAACCCTTCCACAGTGAAGAATTTCATGACTTTTTCTTAAAGCCCAATAGCAGCTTTATTCAGAATAACCCAACCTTGAAACAGGAAGGCCCATCTACAGTAGAAATGGTAACTATATTCTGGTATACATACCAAGGAATGAATGAAAAGGTGAAACTTGTGCTACATTGTAGCAATATGACTGCCTCCCAAATAATAGGCTGAGCACAAAACAAGGCCTGCCAGATGGTTCTGTTCATATGTGGCTCAGGCACAGGCAATACTTACCTATGATGAAGAAACCAAAGCAGTGATTTTGAAAGAAGAAGGAGAATATTCCAGACAAGGGTGCAGGAAAGTCTGTGGCTGGAATTCTTCTGCATGTAACATGTACTACGATGTAAAACTTCACTTAGAAACTCATTCACATGTTAATAAAGCCAGACCTTGGACCTAAACCAGGGTTTCTCAGCCTCGGTGTGGTTGCTATTTCAAATAAATCATTACTGTGGGAGGCCGTCCTGCCCACTGTGGAAGGACCAGCATGACTGCATCCTGTCTCGTCGCTAAAAGCCTTAGCTTCAGCTTCTGTCAGAATCGCTTGGCATCCACAAGTGTCTCCAGATACTGCTGGATGTTCGCTGTGGAGAAAGCACCCACAGTTGAAAACCCCTACATTAAACGACTAGTCTAGTGGAGTAGGAGCTCGCAGAGGAAGAACCAGGGCACAGCAAGGCCATAGCAGAGGATTTAAGTACTATAATCCTCTACCTGCAGGAAATTATGTCTTTCGTTAGACACAGATGATAGTTATCCCAAGCTTCCCAAGTGGAGTTCCTGGGATGCTTAGAAACACAAATTCCTAGGAGCTTGCCCTGGAGATGGAGTCTTAGTAGCTACAGGGCAGGACCTGGAAATCTCAATTGTTCAACAAGCTCTGCTGAAGATTTATATATCTACCCATCTATACATACCAGATAGGTATAAAAACAGATGATGAAGATAGATAGGTAGATACATGCACACATACATATATACATACATACATAGATGACAAATGGATATATACATAGGTAAATAGATGATAGATAGATAGATGATAGACAAACAGACAGATGATAGATGGACAGCCATAGCAATTCTAACAGCAGAACCCTCAGATTGTTCTGTTTATTGTAGAAAATATTTGAGAACGTCTGACCAAAAATGTTGAAAATGTCCACAAGCGTAGTAAATGGCTATTTTTCTTTCATGATTTACCACTGTAGACAGGGTGACTAAAGCTGGAATAATATGCATAGGACTTGTCTGATACTGACAGATTTGTCTCTCAGGAGGCTTACACCCCCTTCCTACCCAGAGGCCTAAGGAACTAAGCAGCCTGTGATCAGGACTTTCTCCTGACGAGAGCCTTAGAAAGGAAAGCACATCAGACATTCACATTGGGCCCTTGCTTCCTAATAATCTCCTTTCAGTCTCAACTGTCTATTTGAAGCCACCTCTTCTCTATCATCACAATCTGTGCCTGCTGTGGTCAACCTAATTATCAGCTCCCATATCTGGCACACCTGCTTTTCCCAGGAGGCCTTGGGCTGGTCACCCTGCAGCGGCTCCAGTCCCAGCAGGAACTTAGCTGTGTTTTGACGGCCTCAACCTCAAGGTCCTATTCTTTCCACTAGTAGCCTGTGGTTTATTCTCCACTGCTCTTCAAAGCTCCTTGCTTTTGCCTTCCCCAGCGCTTCCTTCCCATTCCCTCAGGCTAATCAACTTTCCCATCCACACCTCCTGTCTTCTCTGGGGCACCTGACTGCTTGTCTGGATCTGCCGTGGGCTCCTCTACATGGCCGTCCTGGCCACTGAAGTTTAAGGATAACAACTGGAGGACTGGCACAAGCCTGTGGTCCCAGCACTCAGGAAGGAGTTCTTTCCTCAGGCACTATGCTAACGGCATCCCAGGAATCAGCACATTTCTCCTCTATGATTCTGTGAGGGGAGCACTGATACCTCTACAAATGGGGAAAGAATTTATTAGTTACTCTTCTCATCGCTGAAGCAATAAAATAGATAGATAGATAGATAGATAGATAGATAGATAGATAGATAGATAGATAGATAGATTGATTTAGATGACAGATACATAGATAAATGGATGGACAGACAGCTAAATAGATAGATGACAGATACATAGATAGACAGACAGATAGACAGATGACAAATACATAGACAGGCAAACAAACCAATAGATAGATAGATGGCAGATACATAGATAGACAGATGGACGGACAGACAGATGGAAAGACAGACAGATAATAGATAGATAGATAGATAGATAGATAGATAGATAGATAGATAGATAGATTTAGATGACTGATACATAGACAGACAGACTGACAGATAAATAGATAGATGACAGATAGATAGACAAACTGACAGATAAATAAATAGATGACATATATATAGATACATAGATAGACGGATGGACAGACAGATAGATAATAAACAGACAAAGGCTACCTATGAAATGGCCAGTTTGTTTGGCTCAGGGCTTGAGGGGATAGTCCTGTGAATGCAGAAAGCCATGAGGCACCCAGCTGGTCACAGGGTACCTACAGTGAGGAGGCTGGGAAATAAGCACAAGTACTCAGCTCTCTTCCTTCTTTTTATTCAGCCTATGGGACAGTGTCCCGGCCCACATTCAGGTGGGTCTTCCCTCCTAGAGAAACCTGGAGGTGTATCTCTGAGGTGATTCTAAACCCACTAACGTTGGTAACGAAGATTAACCACCATAGAGGTTTAGATCAACTGCCTGACTAGTTCTGCACATTCCTCCCAGACTGTACTCTGCCGCAGCCATGCTCCGCCAAAGCCGTGTGACCCTCTGCCTTCTGACAACGCTCTTCCTCTGTATAAATAGTGACACTTCAGAGAAACTGAAGAACACAAGTAAAGTTTGGGATACGAGAGAAAGCTGGAAGACGGCAAAGCCAGAGGAAGCAGCTCGGCCATTCCCTGAGTCACTGCAGTGGGCATAAAAAGGAGACCAGGTCTGACGGAAGTAATTAACAAAAGTCACCCCACAGGCAACCCTCAGAAACTTACAGATTGTACAAACCAGCCATACGAGATGAAGGGCACCCATTCACAGTGTGTACTCCATGAAGCCCCTGGCTTACACAGGGTGAGTCTAATTATTCTCCTGTATGTTTGCAGGGGATCCGGTGTCTATCGGCAAAGGGAACAGATGTTAAAAGTCTGCTCAGCCCCTTTTTCTAGCTGTTGCTCCTTTTACCCAAGAGTCTGTGACACACTGTACCATGAAAAGACATGTGCACCGTAACTTAAAACAAAGAGGATTTAAAGGCCCTCTGTGTTTATCTGTTCCTGGCCTCATTCTGGAAAGAACTGCAAGGGAAGGGCTGTCTGTGGATCGCAATGATCATGTGCTACCCGCCACACAGTTCCCATGAATAAGGGAGCTATACATCATTTTAATACTGCAGCTTTGAAAGATTACTAGGTGCCATAAACTTCTCGCTTCATCGAGATGTTCTTGCCAAGTAGTATGATTACATTCCTGAGCCATTGGAAATCAGTAGGACGCCACTAATAGGGCTTCTTAACTTGATTGAACCCATAAATGCCACATTCTTTCTAAAATACTGAAAATGAGAGGGGGAAGAAAGCAGTTCCACTAAAATTTCCCTATCATTGAGCCCCGTAGTTTAAAGTAGAATGTAACTCTACAAAAAGATTAAATTTTAATTACTTACCACTAAAACTCCTAAAGACTAAAACCTGCATTCCCTGAGACCAGTCAGCTGCTGGCCTGTTGGAAGAGAGAGCCCTTCAACAACAACGTGCCTTTTCTCCCCAGCTTCCCCCGTAACCATCATGAGTTTATGCCTCAGTGTGTCTGTCTACCTGTCTCTGCAGAAATCACTTAAAGCCCTGGCTGCTAGCTTGCTAATCTGACATTTGATTAGCTCTAGTCAATACTCGCTAGGGCTGTCCGACTGATGGTAAAGGTAGTAACAAAGATGATGAAAACCCTGACCCCTACGAGGTCTTTCAGGGCTCTTGTTACGATATAAACAAAAATTAACTTCTCCAACTCCTGTGCCACACCAGCATCTTCTGTATTATTCTTACATCAACCTGTTTGTAAATACCCAGGCCAGTTTAGCTTTTGGATCACAAAGAATGCAGAGGAAGTGTGTTCAGGGCTGTGAGGCTCCACATGAGATCACCTCCAAAACAAATCAGCAATGAGAGTGATGCTGCAGCTGACATCTTGCTTCCTGCAAACAGAAACCCTGCCGGTCTATCGCTTTGTGATAGAAGAGTTAGCATATTACATCCTTAGTTCCTCGTATAAATAGAACTCCCATGTGATCCAGCCATACCACTCTAAGGAACAGAGCCAGCCTACCACAGAGATGCCTACGCATCCACGTTTACTAAGGCACCATACACGAGAGCAAGCTGTGGTACCAGCCTAGCTGCCCATTGACTAAGGAACTAAGGCAAATGTGACATATACGCACCCTACAGTTCTACTCAGCCAGAAAATCAGAATAAAATTATGTCATTTTCAAGAAAATAAATGGAACTGGAGATCATTATGTTACGCAAAATCAGCCAGACTCCCATTAGGGAGGTGGAGATGAGAAGGTGTTATGACCGGACAGGCAGAGCAATGTAAGACGAGAGGAGACAGGAGCTCGGGATTCAGTCTGAGGTTTCCTAAAGATGTCATTCCGTCTAAGGATTCGTAGAGACAGGATCTTGCCCCCTTGGTTCTGGAGGATTCCGTAGAGGTAAGAACTAACAGGTGGCTGCTCTGCTTCTCCGATCTTTCAGCTTCCACCCCCTAATATCTGACTCCAGGTTTTTATTATTAAGACCAATTAGAATTCGCACTATATATCATTGTTCAATACACCATCAGTCACATAATATTCTGTACAAAAGAAAATGGTTGAAGGAATGAGGTAATGGGTACAGGAATGAATAAAGAAATGAACAACGGACCAACTAGAAAAATACTCTTTCTGTAACCAAAGGACGCACCACGTGACAACGACTCACTGCAGAAGGATGGGTCCAGAGCACCAGGGTTCCATGCCCGTTCTCATTGCTCCTGTTAGAGCCCTGTTCCCACCTCTGTCACCAGTAACAGTAACTCTCCTTGTCCTTGACCTCATCACCAAAGAAAAATGACAGCTCAACCTGGGTTAATTGAGTGTGAGACTGAGACAGATCGCTGTGGATGTACTCGGAGCCGTGAAGGCTGTGGGAGGATTCCCCTCCTCTTCACACAAGTGAGCATTTTATTCGTTAAGACCAAGAACCAAAAGCACAAAATAACTGTACTGTAGAAGTCTGTGTGTGTGTGTGTGTGTCTTTTTGTGCATGTGTTCATGTGTGTGCGAAGGCACAAACGTGCATGTGGAGGCCAGGGGTCAACCTCAGGTGTCCTTCCTCAGGATACTATCCACCTTGTTATTTTGAGACAAGATCTCACATTGGCCTGGAACTCACCTATTTGCAGAGCTAGCTGGCCAGCAAGCTCCAGAGATTTGCCTCTCTGCACCTCCCAGCCGTGGGATTAAAAGAAAACAGCACACCTACACATCTCCAGCTTTTTTGAACGTGGGTTCTGAGGAATGAAATTCACGTCTGAAAGCACTTGGCTGAATGAGCCATCTCCCAAACCCAAATTAACAATATTGAAGTCAACTAACAAATTTGGTGTCTCCACGTGGATTAGGTGGATATAGGCATAGTCAAGCATTGTGCTGTAGTTCACTTTGATGATTAGTGGCGAGCTTTTCAAAGAAAACCACCTGGAAAACATAAGAAGCAAAAAAAAAAAAAAATTACCGGGCAAACTCATGTGACCTCTCACTGTCCGAAATCATTTCTATTCCCAGAGAGGGGGGAAAAAGTCATAGCCAACAGGACTTGGAAATAAACTATTACATGAGACAATCACAAGCAGAAAAACTGGTTCCTAAATAAACAGCTAATGTTCTGGGCCTCAACTCCAACACCAACAAGGATCCTGAAGTATGTGTGTGGAAGCTCCCCACAGAAGGAAGGGAACTGGAACCAACAAGCTCGATCAGAAGGTGAAGCTCCTGCCACCAGGCCTAATGACCCGAGTTTGATCCCCAGAACAAAAGGACAGAACTCCCACAGTTCTCCCTCCACAGTTGCTCCCTGGCTGGTGTGCATTTACATGCACACATGCAGGTGCTTACATGCACACATGCAGGTGCTCACACGCACTAAACAAACAAACAAATAAACAATTTGTTTGGAAGAAATGACTTGTGAGTGTATTCCTCCACCACAGTAGTGCAAGGAAATAGTTCTAGTAAAGAGGTAAGCGTGTTATGAAATGTGTTTACCTTGTCACCTTATTAAGGAATTGCATTGTGTTGTTGGCACGATGCACCACCAACAAGGTCTGTGTCTTCAGGCCAGGCTTATTCATGGAAGCCAGGTGTCAAAGACTATTTCAATCATTGCAAATGACAAGAAAAACGTATATCCAACACATACACTTCGTCAGGGAAGTGAAAGAGAAAGCTGTTTAGAACTGCTGATAGTTAATCTCTCATCATCTGTCAACGTGGACTGAGAGGGGGATTAATAGATCATACCTCTGTATGTATTCTGGAGGGTGTTTTCAGGCTCCCCTGAATCACAAGGGTTCTAGCTGATCAATGGCATAATACACTAATGGATTCAAACTCTGAATAGACTACTGGGGAGGAGAAGTTTCATTGGAGGATGTGTGCCTTAGAAGAATGTATGTTGACCTTGGCCTCTTCCTGTTCCTCTTTCTTCCTGGTTTCTGTGAGGTGAAAAACTTTCCTCTACCATACTATTCCTCCACGATGCTCCTGCCTCTCTACAGGTCTAGAAGCAATGGGGCCATCTGACCATGGACTGAAACTGCGACCCAAAATTAGTCCTTGTTCTTTATGATGATTTCCTCAGACACGTTATCAAACAACAAAAGCGTGACAGGACCCATTATATGACAAAGTCTCCTGCCCCCTGCAAGGGACCAGGGGCTGATGAAATGCTGGCGTGGGTGTTGCTCCAAGGTAATCAGGCTGGAAGAAGAAGAAAATGCCCTTCACGGAGGGGATGGAGTTAGAGAAAAGGACCTGTGCTTGTAAAAGCGTATGATCACCACGGCACTTTTAGGGAGCAAAACAAGAGGAAGAAGAGGAGGACATCATTTCAAATTTAGCCTACAAAATACTTTCAGAAAGTACTTAAATTACTTGTCTGAGATGTGATCGGCCCATGCTTACCCTAGGACACAGGAGAATTACAAAGTTGGAAACCAGACTGGGCTACATACTTAAACCCCATCTCAAGACTCTTTTTAAGTTTCCATTTAAAAGCATGTTTCATCATCCCATTTCACATTATATGCTGTATATATAATTTCTCTAAAATTATAAGTATCCATGTGGGAAAATACCATTGTACAAACACAGTACAATTGACATCTATTAAAGATGATGGTAACTAAAGGTGAGGGATTTAGGACCACACATGTACTCTTGCTGGCGGTCGGCATCTAGTTGTCGATTTAAATTCCCGAGGACAGGGACTAGTTCAAACTCATCTTCTGTCAGTGGATTGGAATGAACTCCTCCCACTGAACTAGGTCCTGGTCATACAACCATGAACAAGCAGGAGCTCCCAGCATGGAGCTTGCATTCCACAGGTGAAGATATCCATGCACAAGAAAAGCAACCAACACAATAATTTTTAAATGTCAGAAGGAAAACAAATGCCTGACACAGAAATGGAAAACCGTGGTACCAACCTTCAGCTAGAGATTCACTGGAACCTGATCTGAGGAAGTGACATTTGTCACTCAAGCAGAAAACTGGAGGGGTGGAGAGTTAAGGCAGCAAAAAAATAGGAAGCATGCACAGGCTTTAAAATTATCTGAAAACTGGACTGTTTTTGAACAGGACAGCCGATTTGCACAACAGAATCGCGGAGGACACATGTGAGTGAGACTCCATAACAAGGCTCTGTCACCCAAGACATGCAACCAAGAATGTGCACATGCTCTGAGCTCACAGGGGCCTGGCTTGTGCTTCGGATGGGCAACTCCTTGTAGCTCCATGGAAGAATGATAGAAGGGTAAGAGCTGAGCAGGAACATAGTCTCAGCAAAAGATCCCAGTCGTTACCTCAAATCTGAGGAAATGGTGTTAGAGAGATGTGAGCGCACTGGAGATAATTTCAGTGGGACTGGGTAAAGCGCCTCCCATGAAAGCATGAGGAACTGAGTTCAACCCTGAGCATCCAGGGGAAAAGCTAGGCACAGTGACATGTGCCTGTCGCCCCAAACCCAGGGAAGGAGAAACAGAGAATCCTTGAGGTGTGCAGCCAGCCCAGTCTACCTACGCTGGTGAGCTGCAGGTTCAGTGAGAGACTGTGCCTTTAAAAAAAAATTAATATCTTGATCATCACCATAGAAATTTTGTCCGATGGATGGAGATAGAGACAGAGACCCACATTCACATCAGAGCATTGGACTGAGCTCCCAAGGTCCAGTTGAAGAGCAGAAGGAGGGAGAAGATGAGCAAGGAAGTCAGGACCGCGAGGGGCTGGTCCACCCACTGAGACAGTGTGCCTGATCTAATGGGAGCTCACCAAATCCAGCTGGACCTGGACTGAATGAGCATATGATCAAACCGGAATCTCTGAATGTGGCTGTCAATAGGGGCAGACTGAAAAGCCAATGATAATGGCACCGGGACCTATCTCTTCTGCATGTAGTAGCTTTTTGGGAATCTAGTCTATATGGATGCACACCTTCCTAGGCTGGGATGGAGGGGGGAGGGCCTTGGGCTTCCCACAGGGCAGGGTACCCTGCCCCCTCTTAAGGGAGCAGGGCGAGGGAGGAGGGTTAGTCGGAGAGCGGGAGGGGACTGGGAGAAGGGGAGGAAGTGTAAATTTTTTTGAATGAAAATATAAAAGAATATTTAAAAAAATTAAATGGAGGGGCTGTAGAGATGGCTCAGCAGTAAAAATCGCATGTTGCTCTTGCAGAGGACTTGGGTTCAATTCCCAACACCCACAGATGGCTCACAACCATCTGTAACTCCAGTTTCAAGGTATCCTATGCCCTCTTCTAACCTCTGAGGATACCAGGCATGCATGCGGTACACATGCATACATTCAAGCAAAACACTCATGTGCATAATAAATAAATAAGTTTAAAGAAAATAAAGTAGAGGGTGATTGAAGAAGAAACTGGATGTCAACCTCTGGTGTGGGAGGTCCTTCTATATATGTGTTGCTTTTATTGGTTAATGAATAAAGAAGCTCCCTTGGCCTGTGATAGGGCAGAGTAGAGCTAGGTGGTGGTGGTGGGGGAACTAAACTGATTCCTGGGAGAAAGAAGGCGGAGTCGCAGAGATGCCATGGAGCTGCCAGAGGAGAAAGACACAAGCCACCAGCCAGAACTTTGCTGGTAGGCCACGAGCCTCGTGCTAAAATATGAAACAATGGAAATGGGTTAATACTAGATGTAAGAACTAGCTATCAATATGCTTAAGTAATTAGCCAAGCAGTGATTTAAATAATATAGTTTCTGAGTGATTATTTCAGGTCTGGGGAGCTGGGAACGAACAAGCAGCCTCCATACTACAAATCTTGAGTCCCCGTGAGCACAAACATTTGAGTCTAAGTCTTCACTTCTAAAAAACGGGGATTTTTAAACGCCTGCTCTTCTATAAGACTGTCTAAGAGTAAACATCAGCAAGCTTTCCTTTGAAAGAGGCAGAAGAATAACAAGTTTAGCCTCCGTCATAGATGGGGCTCAGGGGATCTATCTCAACTGGTAAAAGACTTGCCTAGTGTACATGAACCCTCAATTTGATCCCCTATGGTGGCTCACATCTGTAATCCCAGCACTTGGGAGGTAGAGGCAGGAGGATCACTGTAAGTTTGAGGCCAGCCTGGTCTACATAATGGGTTCCAGGAGAGCCAGGGCTATGTAGAGAGATCCTGTCTCAAAATAAATGAATAAAAATCTCTATCCAGGGACTAGACAGATGGCTCAGCAGTTAAGAGCAGTGACTGCTCTTCCTAAGGACCCAGGATTGATTCCTAGCACCCACATGGTCACTTGCAACAATCTGTAACTCCAATTTTAGGGATCCAATGTCCTCTTCTGGGGACCACAGGTACTGCACGTGTGGCACACAGGCACATGTTCAGGTAAATCACCCATATGTAGAAAATTAAAAATACATCTCTAGCCAAACGGTTACACCTCTGGAAGGAGCTAGCTAAGGACTACACAGTGGATATTCTCTCAGATGAAAGACAAACCACATCCACAAACAGAAAGATGACCAATCTGACTACAGGAGGCAGGACATGAAGGGCAGGAAGCAGGCACTGGGAAGAAGCAGTAGGGTTAGGACTGGAGAGAACCAACAGAGTCATGAGTTTTCCCAACACACATCCTAAAGAGTATACCTGTAAAGAACCAATGTCCAAAGAGCCAAGGAGGAAGACCATCATTTTATCTTAAGTAAACTCAGAAGCCCAGGCTGACCTAAAATTCACCATGTAGCCCAGGCTGACCTAAAATTCACCATGTAGCTCAGACTGACCTAAAATTCACCATGTAGCCCAGGCTGGCATCAATCATGCCACAACCCTCCTGCCTCACTCCAAAGGCTGGCTTAAATATGTGAGCTATCATGGCTGGCTCAATTGTGGTTTTAAATATTTCATATTTATATACCAAATTTTACAATTCAATTTAAAAAAATATCCAGAGGCTTGGTTTTAGCTATTCTTAAATAAATATCCTAATTCTTTTCTTTCCTAAAGCAATGTTACAAAGGTTACAGACTCATGATTTGTCTTAAAAACTAAATAAGAGACACATCAGAGTTCAACTCTTACACCATAAGAGCAGGGTATAGCTCAGTGGTAAAGCACTTGCCTGGCATACACAAGGCCCTTGGTTCAATCCTCACCACTGTAAAATAATCAACCTAAGTCACACAGTGTTTAATTCCCATTAGCAGAAAAGTACCCCAGGTATAGTGGTGCACACCTATGTACCAGCCACTCAGGAAGCCAAAGCACTATGGTCACCTGAGCTCAGTTCAAATCCAGCCCTGGACAGCATCAAAGAAACCATCTCTTCAAAATAATTAAAGTATATATTAACATAAATACACCCAAGCATAAATATTAAAGTGCTTAAATAAATAATAATGCTAAGTAAAATATTTTTACAAATGTAATAATCATATTTAACTGAGAAAATCATAAGGTAAGTAAGAAAAAGCAACAGCATAGAAGTTTATAACACTGACAAGCAAAACCTCGCTTTCAGGTGTATTCTAGAGCAGCAGATTCAAAAAGAACCAGTGGAGTTGGCCTGAAGTGCAGTCAGCTTCTAGTATTACATGTCTGCAGGCCTCTGGGAAAAAAAATCACCTTTCTATACCTCAGTTTTCTCATCTGTGGATAAAATGCTGATAAATATTTTGCACAGTTACTGTGATATATTAAAATGCATATCTAAGAAAATCTGCAAGAGACCAATAATCATTCAGTGTGTGTGTGAGTGTGTGTGTGTGTGTGTGTGTGTGTGTGTGTGTGTGTGTGTGTGTGTGTAGAAGAGCTTGCTCTTGTTTTGAATCCAGTGGTTGGCATGGATAGAAATCTATTGCTTTCTACCTTGTTTTATTGTTGTTGTTATTTGTTTGTTTGAGGGCAGTTGGTGATTTCAGCTAGACTGGCTGAACATCTAGAACCCCCAGGATATGCCTATCTTTGCCTCTGCAGGCCCCTTGACCCAATTATCATGCTCAGATACTACCTTGGTTAGGGTTTCTATTGCTGTGAAAAGACTCCATGACCATGGCAACTCTTGGAAAGGAACACATTTAATTGAGGTGGCAATTTACAGTTTCAGATATTTAGTCCATTATTATCACAGTGGGACATAGCACCTTCTGGTCAGACATGGTGCTGCAGAGGTGGCTTGCAGTTCTACATCTTGCAAGCAACAGGAAGTGTACTGTCTCACTGGGAGTAGCTTGAGCATAGGAGATCTCAAAGCTCAACCCCACAGTGACACACTGCCTCCAATAACATCTACTCCAGCAAAACCATACCTCCTAATAGTGACACTCCCTTTGGGGGCTATTTTTTTTTCAAACCACCAGATTCCATTCCCTGCCCCCAAGGGCTTGTAGCCATGTCATATTGCAAAAATGCATTCAGAACAACTGCGAAAGTCACCATAGTCTATCACCATCTCAACAATCTTTAAAAATTCAAAGCCATCAGGGGCCATAAGAGGTAGAACAAATGATAACTAGCGTTCAACAGGCCAACCTACCAGCTGGATGATTCTCTGATAGGGAGCCCCACCTGGTAAGGCCATTGAGTTACTGGCTGTGGAATCCAGTTGCTCCTGTCTGTAATTTCTCTCGTGAGTAACTTCATTGCTTCCCTAAGAATAGCTTTGGGGATTTTTCCCTCTGTTTATGTGCTTATCTCATGAAAATATTTTATCTACTGGGCACATATATCTGTGGGTAGTCAGGAAGATGACTTTTCATTTAGATATACAGTTTTGATGTATAGAATATATACTGGGACATGCTTCATAACTGGATCTATTTGTCCCATGAGGATTGAAGACACTTAAAAGCCTGAGTTGTTCCTTTTTACAAAGACTAACATCAAAAAATAACAATTTCATCTCAGTCTAACATAAACTGTACATGATTAGCTCACTTTTACCTTAGAACAAATTCAAACTAGACTAAAAGTTTTTGTAAATAGATCATTAAGTTTAAATTCTTACATCTATGTACAAGGTCAGAGCTGCAGATGTCCAAACAAGGTTACTAAGGAAAGCATGCCAATTCTTTGCTTGCCAGTCAGTTAACAAAAGACCTATATCTCAAAGCTTATCTCACTGTACCCCCCCACCCTCCGGTCACTTCTGTAACCTTGGATCTTTGTGTTGCCATGGCAATAGCTGAAGTCCCAACCGCTTGCCCTGGGAATGAGCTTTTGACTGATGAGAAACAACTCTTATAATTTCTTTACCACTGTAAGGCTCCTGAAGGAGAGGAGCTTTTTTTTTAGAACAGAAGAAGAATTTAGAAGAGGAAGTTAGAAAAAGTTAGAAGTAGGACAGGATAATTAGAATTATGGAAGAACAATATAAAAAACTGACATAAAAAGGTATGTAGTGAAGAAGGTTTTGCCCTTAGATTTTTTTCTAAGACTCCTGCTTATTGAAGCATCCTGTTGGAACCCTGAGGGGGCATTGAGGCTGGCACCCACTATCCTTCATTATAAAGTTCAAAGTCTCTTCTGAGATTCATGCAATCCCTTTAGTGTAATTCCCTATAAAATAAAAAAACTGATCACATACTTTCAACATTGCACAAGATTTCAACTTTGCACGAGATATACATTACCATCCCAAAATGCAAGGAAGGGAGCATAGTGAGAAAATACTGGACCAAAGGAAGACCAAAAACCAGCTGGGCAAACATTAAACTCTATATCTCCATGTCTGATGTCAAAGCACTCTTCAGACATCCGACTCGTTTCAGCTCTGTTGACTGCAACACACTTCTCTCTCTTGGGCTGGTTCCACTCCCTGATAACAGCTTTTGTAGGAAGGTATCCTAAGACCTTGGAATCTCGAACATCTTGAGGTCTCCAAGACAACCCAGGCTTCAACTTCACACCTTCATGCAATTACCTCTCTTAGCCTCCATTCAGGAACAACCCTGATACATGCCTGGCCTCAGAGGCTTTCCTTAGTCTTGGGTGCAAATTCCATAGCCCCTTTATTTTATCCCTAACTCCAGAATCATGAGGCCTAAGCTGCAAAGCTCTGCTACTTGCTGGGGCTGGAACATGGTCCCTTCATTTTATTACATCTTCACCTGCTTTCTGTCTTTCAGTGGCTAAGTTTGGCTGTCTTGCAACTTGTTCTGTACACCAGGCTGTCCTCAGACTCAGAAGAATCACATTCTTCATCAAAATATCACAAGAATAGTCTCTAGGCCACATATTAATATTCTTCTCCTCTGTAACCTCTTGAGCAAGGCCCTCACAGTTCATTAAATCACACTCAGCACCACTGTCTTCCATGTTTCTACTAGTGTGGCCCTACTAGCATTAGCAATGCTTAACGTATTCCAGTGCTTTCTTAATCCAAAGCATTCACATCCAAATTCCTCCAAACCAAAGCATGTCAAGGCCTTTCAAAACAATACCCCAGTCTCTGGTACTAATGTCCATCACAGTTAGGGTTTCTATTGCTGTGAGGAGATACTGTGTGCTGGAGAAGTAGCTGGGAGTTCTAGATCTTGGAGGCAACAAGAATTGAGCTGTCTCACTGGAAGCAGCTTGAGCAGGGAGACCTCAAAACCCACTCCCACAGTCACACAGTTCCTCCAACAAGGCCACACCTCATCAGACAAAGCCACACCTCCCAATAGTGTCACTCCCTTTAGGGGCCATTTTCTTTCAAACCACCACACATACCATGTGGATGTTAGGGAAGCAGGTGTTCCCGCCTTCTCAACAAGCACTTCCCTCCCTGAGCCATCCCCTTCCCATCATTTGTTTTAAGGAAATATTTAAAGGTCTACACAGGTGGATGACATGCCTGCATGACATGCACACCACATTAGAAACCTGAGCCAGGGGCATCTTTAGGAAAACAAAGTCAATGAGCTATCAAACTTGTATTAGTATTTTATACAAACCATATTCCTAGCAAATTATGCTAGACACAATATTAAAATGCATCGTAACTTAACCACAAGGTGGTGGCACACACCTTAAATCCCAGTACTCAGGATGTAGAGGAAGGCATACCTCTGAGTTTGTGGCCAGTCTGGTCTACAGAGTGAGTTGCAGGGCTACACAGAGAAGCCCTGTCATGGGAGGGGGGGAGATCTAATCTGATCCTAACCTGATCTGCTGTCTTTTTTACAAAGGGGTACATGGGGCCTTAATTAAATGGAACTATAAAAAAATCACCCTGATTTTTCCTTTATAAATTGTAATAATAATGTCTTGAATTATATGTCTGTGTAGGAGTATGTGCACATGAATTCAGATAGAGGACAGAGTGTTGACTCTCTTAAGATGGGAGTTTCAAGTACTTGAGAGCTGTCTAATGTGGGTATTGGGAATAGAAATATGGTTCTCTAAAAGAGCAGTGTATATAAAGCATGTTGATATGTTTCTTACTTGTACCTTCTGTTTCAGATACAAATAACACACTAGACAATCCAAAAGAAAGGAAAATCACTGATGTCATAAATTTCCCTACCATAGAACTCATTCCATGGTGAGGAAAAAGTAGAATTTGAATCAAGTTTGTCATGCTGAATGTGATCATTTATCAGGATGCAGAAAAGTAATGTCTCAGTTTTTGTACAAACTCTCATAATTTGACACTGAAATATATCCCTCATCTCATCTAACCCCCCCCCAAAAAAAAACACTGTTCAGCTTCACAACCTAGAATTTTTGGCTAGCAAACAAACTTTCCATTCAGCATATCCATGGACCAAAGATACTTGGCTTGGGAAGAAGCCACTAAGCTGGAAGATTAAGTTCCTGTCAAGTCCTCTGTAATTAGATGTTACTCCTCTTTTTCCCTTAAATTTTCACCTCTAGGAAAGACTCTGAAAGTAACCAGGAGTAAAGAAACATCCATAAAGCCAACCAAAGGAACGTGGTTTTAGATCTCCAGCTCCCAATCCTGTAGTCTGACCATCCCCAAGAAGACAATGAGACGCTGACGTGAGGAGAGCTTTCCAGTAACCCCTTCAGATGATGCAGACGTGTGCATTCCAGTCATGCACCTGGTACTGAACAGGAGTGGCGTTATAGGTCCCCATCAAAAGGCTGCGATGGGAAGGGTATGCACAGGTGTTTGTCTTTCCTCCAGATATTGCAGGTCTTCTATGGAGTCAAGCCAGGTTAATATTCACGTCAGGCCAGCAGGCAAAGTGTAATAGCTGGGGTTACTATGGCTGTGATAAAAGACCATGGTCAAAAACAAATGTGCCAGGAAAGCTTATGCTTCCACATCACTGTCCATCACTGGATGAAGCCAGGACAGGAGGCAGGAGCTGATGCAGAGGCCATAGTGGGATGCTGCCTACTGGCTTTCCTCCCCATGGCTTGCCCAGCATGCTTTCTAATAGAACCACCAGCCATAATGCGTTAGGTCCCCATCAATTACTAAATAAGAAAATGACCTACAGGCTTGCAATCCTACGGTGGCATTTTCTCAACTGAGATCCTCTTAGATGACTCTAGCTGGTGACACGTTGACAGAACAACTAGCTAGCACATGGAGACAACAGAAAGTGCTGACAGCAAACCAGAAAAACCGTCTCTGGGCTTGAGGGTGTAGCTCAGCGGGAGTGCTCTGCTAGCACATATAAGGTACTGAGTTCAATCCCCAGCACATGCACAAGAGCACACACACATACATGTGAACACACACATGCACATGTGTGCACACATATATACACGCATGGGCACATACACACATGCACAAAATCCACAAAGAGAGAGACATTTTAAAGAAGCAAGCCAGGCGTGGTGCCTGGTCTGCAAAGAGAGTTCCAGGCACACCAGGGCTACACAGTAAAGCCCTGTCTTAAAGAAAATTAAATTAACTTTTAAAAATCTTTGATTTTGAGCTGGAGATATTGCTCAAACAGTTAAGAGCACCGGCTGCTCTGGTAGAAGACCCAGTTTCATTTCCCATCATCCACACGGAGATCCAAAACCATGTGTAACTCCAGGGGTCCCAATGCCCTCTCTGGCCACTGTAGGCACTAGACATGTAAGTGTTGAAAATTCATACATGCAGGCAAAACATCCAGACACATGAAATTAAAAAAATAAAAATATTGTTTTACTTTAATTATGTATGTGGAAGGGAAGGGGTATGGTATATGCATGTGATCGTATGTGTTGGCAGACGCCAGAAGAGAGTTCCATATTCTTCCCCCGCAGCTAGCATTACAAGCCAGGGTAGGGCGGGAAGGGGACTCAGGCCCTCTTCAGGAGCAGTACATGACTGTTTTTTAGACAGGTCTCACCATGTAACTCTGGCTGTCCTAGAACTCACTATGTAGGCCAAACCAGCCTCAAACTCACAGAAAGCCACATTCCTCTGCCTCCCAAGTGCTGGGATCAAAGTTAGGTACCACTATGCCTGGCCCAACAGTATGTACTCTTTACACTTAGCCATCTCACAAGCCCGTTTTCTACAGTCTCTAATTCTTACAAACATCAAATGATTTAATCAGTTAAATGATTAAACACTACAACTTCTTTTGTGGTTGTTTGTCTTATTTTTGTTTTGTTTTTGTTGTTGTTGTTTTGAGGCAGGGTCTCATGAAGTCCAGGCTGGCCTTGAATTCAATATGTTGCTGAGGATGACCTTGAACTTCTGATACTCCTATCTCTACATCCCAAGTCCTAAAACCTGGTAGGTTTGCGCCACTACACTACTTTGTGGTTTTGGGGATGGAGTCAGGGCTTCACGCATGCCAAGTAAGTATTCTACCAACTGAACCACATGCTCAGCCCCCAAACCTCCTTTGAATGAAGAAACTGAAGCAACGTTGTACATACACAGTCCCTTTGTAAAAAGAAGTAAAGGTAAGTATTTGCCTGTTAGTTACCTATCCTAGCTCATAAGAATCAGGAATCCTACAACCCAATCTATAATGGGATCTGTCAGGAGTTTCTTTGGCTAAGACCCTTTCTTGTTCAAGAACCCCCACAGTCCTCACTCAGTCCTCTTCTGGGACATTGAAGTTTAGAACTACTAAGTCTTAGCAGAGACAGTCCCTATGGAGAACACATCTGATCCTACAAATTAAAGGTCCTCTGACAGTAATTTACCCCCTCCCCTGTGCAGTCTATCTTTTATAATATCAGAAGGTGCTGTGCAATGTGCCAAAAGAGGGAAGCAATAAACTGTCGTACCCAGCTGGGACACCTGCAAACCACAACAATGACCTGCAAGGCAAGGAACCTCTGAAGGTACAACAGTGACATATTCTGGAGGTAACCAATAGCTGTCTAATTGAGTTTCAGGCCCACTCAGGAGCGAAATCACACCAAACCAACCACCCAGGGTGAGTAAGGCCATGGTTCTTAGAAAGGAACCTACTGTATAACCACTTTATTGGACCAGCATAATTCCTAACTGCATTCTAAACGTTATGCTGGTACTGTGGCTCTCACCCATCATCAAAGGTCAAGGAAGCCTTTCTTTGCAGAAGACAGAGACCATTACAGAAAACCACAACAGGTCAAAACACAAAGGACAGCTGATTGTGGGGGACCCAGACCCAAGGGATACATATAACACAAATCCCCACTTAAGGACCATGTTGGAAGAGAGGGTGGGAAGATTCTAAGAGCCAGAAGACCAAGAGTCCTGCTGTTAGATTGTGTCCACTAGAATAACAGAAAAGCTATATTCATGATATTGTAACAGTATTGCTGCCCAAACAAGACCTGAACAATAACACCAGGTGGTAGTTGTACATGCCTTTAGACCCAGAACTCAGGAGGCAGAGGCTGGTGAATCTTTGTGAGTGTGAGGCCACTCTGGCCTACAGAGAGAGTTCTAAGAAAGCCAGGGCTACACAATAAAGTCCTATTCCAAAATACAAAAAATAAATAAATAAATAAAAAGTTAAGGTAGAAAGTGGGAAATAACATGAGATCCCACCCCTCCTCAAAGAAGTCCAGGAAATTAAAAACTACTGAGAGAGAATTAGCCTTGCTAAAGGATGAGTTCTCTAACTGGTCACCCAACACAGTGGTCAGCCCTGAAATCATACACATTGAGGTGGGATTTCCCTCTGTATGATGTGATTACCATTAATGAATAAAGAAACTTCTTTGGACCTATAGCAAGGCAGAACTTAAGTAGGCAGGTAACGCTAGGCTGAATGCTGAGAGAAAGAAAGGCAGAGTCAGAGAGATGCCATGGAGCCGCCACTGGAGATAGACATGATGAAACTTTGCTGGTAGGCCACGACCTTGTGGTGATACACAGATTAATGGAAATGGGTTAAACTAATATGTAAGAGTTAGCCAATAAGAAGCTAGAGCTAATGGGCCAAGCAGTGATTTAATTAATACAGTTTCTGTGTGATTATTTTGGGGCTAAGCAGCCAGGAACCAACAAGCAGTTCCCTCCTCCAACAACACATAATAAAAGAAACACTAAATGGATTCAGCAGGTTGTACATATATATTTATACATTCAATATATATATATATATATATATATATATATATATGTAACAATAACAATCAAAGAAAAAGAAGCCATAAATTTGAGAGGAAGGGGAAAGGTATATAGGATGGGTTGGAAGGAGGGTTTTGGAAGGGTTGAAGGGAGGAAAGGGAAGGGGAAATTATGTAATATTTTAATTTAATTTTTGGTTTTATATTGTTTTCAAGGCAGGGTTCCTCTGTGTAGCCCTGACTGTCCTGGAACTCCCTCTGTAAACTCAGAAACTCAGAAACAGCACCTGCCTCTGCCTTCCAATTGCTTAGCTTAAAAAGTGTGCCATCATGTCTGGCTTAAATTTTTAAAAAAAGGCATATATGTAAACCAAGGACTCAACTAGAAAATTATAATAAATAAAAAATATTTTTTTCTTTAATCAAAAAGCCATGTGGTTTTCGCTGTCTTCTCTGAAATAAATGGGGGGGGATTAACCTAAACATTTTATTTGTAAATTAATAGCACATTCAGCCCTTAACTTTTAAATATATGGTGGAGGTAAATTCAAGGATGTGTGTAATTGGCTCTAAATCCTTGTGTCCAGGAGGGACACAGGAATCACTGTTCAGAGCACAACCAGCCAGCCAGGGTCACTAAAAAATTTCTCTCTCTCTTTCTCTCTAAAAAAATCTCTCTCTCTCTCTCCTTTTTCCAGACAGAATTTCTCTGTGTAACAGTACAACAGCCCTAGCTGCCCTGGAACTCATTCTGTAGGCCAGGCTGTCCTCGAACTCAAAGAGATTCCCCTGACTCCGTCTCCCGAACGCTGGAATTAAGCTGGCCACTATGGCCAGCTACCAAGAGTCTCTTAAAGGCCTGGAAACAGTCATGTAATGTTCTTCCTTGCTGCCAGAGGCAGAACACTGTATTAGACTGCAACAAAGATAGTGATAATCTCAGGAATTTTCCAATTTCATTTGTGAAATGGGTTTTAAATAAATAAGCCTGAACCGAGCCTCACCGGCCAGCCATGGTAACAAATTTCAAGTCATATGCAGTGAAGTATGTTGCAGTGAACACAAATTAAAATTGCCACCAGGAGGCCTCAAGCCTACACAGAGAACTGCAGGCAGTTAAGGCATGCTGAGAGTGCAAGAAATATTCTTCCCTGGAGACAAGCACACCCATTGGTTATCCAACACCAAATGGTCAGCCATGAAAAAACACATACTAGTAACATTACACGGCTACTAGCATTCCATATATGCATATATATATATGCAAAAACTAACAATTTTTCATTTAAAAGACATGAATTTAAAAGAGAGAAAAGAAGGGGTATATGGGAAGGCTTGCAGAGAGGAAAGGAAAGTGAAGAATGATGCTGTTATAACCTCAAAAAATAAATGATTTTTTTTTTTTTAGAAAAAAATCTTATTTTCCCTCTTCACATTGGCCTTTCTGGTTGTTTAGGGTATTTGTTGCTCAGGGGCTGGCATGGCTGCCAGAGTTCAAAAGCACTTCCTGTTCTCCAGGAGGACCAGAGTTTGGTTCCTAGCACCTACACAACCACCCAGAAGTAGAGCTCCTCAAGGGGATCCAAGGGCCTCTTCAGGAACATGTGTGTGCACGCATGTGTGGGCACTCACACACACACACAAATAAATAAATAAATAAAAATCTTAAAATAATAAACCCAAAGATGTTTTTCTCCTTTAGAATGCAATAGACTGAAGAAAACTGTCTTTTACTTCAGTTTTGTTAGAGGACTTTTGTGTAATGTCAGCAGCAAACAATAATATTACAGTTCAATTGTGGAATAAGGATAAAATAAGAACTTGATATAGGATGTTTTTCTAATCTATTCTTAATTTCCCAGTTACCTAAAGGATACCATGTGATAGAACCTGAGACTTTATTTTTATTTAGTCCACACGGATTCCCCTAAAAACCTAAATCACTTTGAAGATACAGTTTAAAAACACACACACAATGTTGCGAAACACACACACACATGCACACACTTTTCTTTCCACACTTCCAAGCCTGTTTCCCGAGGCATAGTTAACTATGCTGAAGTTTCCTACTTCTGTGAGAGCAGTGATTCTCAGCCTTCCTAACGCTGAGACACCTTTAACACAGGTCTTTATGTTGTGGTGACTCCCAAACACAAAATTATCCGTGTGGACTAAATAAAAACACAAAAATTGCCACTTCATAACTGCAATTTTTGCTACTGTTATAAATCATAATGTAAATATCTGATATGCAGGATATCTGATGGGGGTCACGGCTCACAGGTTGAGAATCGCTGTGTTAGCTAGATCTGTACCGGTTTATTAAGAAAGTCAAGGTTTCATTTAGTAACAGAACTTTTCAAGTTAGAAAACTATGGAGAAATATTGGACACTAAGCTAGAAGCTTAACACGCTTTTTAAAATGACGTTTGAAACCTCTTCTATCACGGTGATTTTGAAGTCGCTCAGGTATGCACTTACTGTCACAGTGGGTGCGAAAACAATAGCAAAGGTCTTCCGGCTTCAAATTCGCAGAATCCTACTCCATTGACAATCTAACAGTTCGAACTCTAACCCTAAACTGTGCTCTGAAATCTCACCTCCCAGGCCCGGACACAAGGAGGTGCTTTGGTGACAGTGACGTGCTGGCCAAGCAGGTATAAATGCGGGACCACCAAGATGGAGAACGGGGCGGGGGGGGAGGGGTCGCCTGTACTTCTAATAAACACATTTGCACGCATGCACTCCTTAGTGAAAGCCAGGCAAGCCAGCACCAGTCACCAGGTTCCTCCTAGGATCTGCTCTTTTCCTTGAGTACTCAGCTGACTTGCCATCTCCTCCAGGTCATCAGCATCTACTTTCAGCCAGCCCATCCCGAGGCTAACCCAACCACCAACTACTTTCCCTCCCACTCCCAGATCCTAAATGCTGAGCGAGAGGAGCGCGCCACGTGGATCTCGAGCCAGCAGCCAGATCCAAGAGGGGTCCCTGTCTCGCCAGTCCCCGCGGCTCTGCTCCCGCCCCGGGCGCAGGAGACTTGCCTGGTTAGGGTCGGTGGCTCGGAAAACGTGGCAGGCCATCTGAGACTCGGGGTCGTCCGGTTGCGCCTTGATCAGGTAGGCAAAGTAGGTGAGGTCGTGACTGTTGTGGATGAAGCGCGAGATGTGCTGCGCCTTGTGCTCGAAGATGAATACCCCGGTGTTGGGCTGCACAGTCCCGGAGCCAGCGCCCCCGCCGACCCCAGCACCCGGCACGGGGACGCAGCGCAGGAAGGGCGCGCTGAGCACCAGGAGCACCTCGCGGGCCGCGGGCGCCCCGCAGCCGCCCGCCTCAGGCTTCTGGCTGCGCCGGCGGATCTCGGCCATGAGCCAGGGTAACATGGGCAGCGTGGTCCTGCGATCCAAGCACGACCCTCCCACGTACCATAGCCGGAAGCGCTTGTCACCGGGCTTGGTGGCACCTGGCTGCGCTGGGGTACCCGACTCGGGCTCCAGAGGGTGCGGGAAAGGCTCATCCTGAATGCAGCTAGGCGACTCCATAACTCGCGCCAAGCGAGGGCGCCGCGCCCCCAACTCTCACTGTGCAGGCGCCTCGGAAACTGCCAACTGTCGCCCCAGGCCCCCGCGCCTGCCTTGATGCCACCGTGGGAGCCCTTGAAGTCCGCGCTTCAGCGGCCCTGCCCCATGCGACACTTTCCCGGGCGCGGCTAGGAGACTACGGCTGCAGCGCAGTGGACTAGAGGGAGACCGAGGCTCACGCGCCTTCCTGGTGATTGCGCGTCTGGAACCCCCCCCCCCCCGTCCTCCTGCCGCCCGTCCTCGGGATCGGGGACCAAGCCGGCCGCGGTCAGCTGCTCCCGCTTCTGCAGCCCGCTGCGGCCGCCGCGCTCGCCCAGCGCTGGCCCTGGAAGGCTGGGCGGAGAGTGGGGCTGTGGGCGGGAAGGGGTGACTCTGGGCGGAGCTGACTGCTAGCAGGGTGACCGGCTGTCACCTGGAAGGTCGGGGGCGCGGGATTGCGGCCCGCTCAGTCCCGGAGAACTCTTCCAATGGAAAATAACAAAAACCAAGGTGGCCTCTCCCGGGCGGCTCCTCCAGCCTCCGACTCTGCAGCCCAGCTCGCTGCTCCTCCTCCGGGGTTCCCGTCCCTCCCTCGTTTCTTCCTTCCTTTCTTCCAGGCCGCTACTTTAAAGCCGGCTGCTGCCCTGCCTCCAACCCGGGCGGGCGGCGAGCTTTGCCTGCAGCAGCAAATCTGAGGTCGCCTCCCAGCCTCTTCCTCCTGCCTCCGCCCCTCACCTCGCCTCAAGGGGCAGCCTTACCCAGCCTGGCGCGGGCACTTTCCGGACCAACTCGGCCTCTCTCCTCTCCTGGAGACTCTACCGCCCCCTGGAGAGGGGCCATTCTCAATGGGGCGCTGGGATTTTTTTTTTTAAGCAATATTTGCTTGGCTTTATTCCGTCTAAAGTGTGAATATTACTATATTCTGCATCCTTTTTCCTACTCTCGCCGCTGCTTGTGTTTTCAATCACAATTTTATGACAAAATAATTTAATTGTGATATTCAATTTAAACTTTAACACTGGTGTGAGTCTCCCGTTTCCTAATGCAGTTAGCTTCCTAAAATATAAGGAAGGTATACGTAAACTCCTTTACATATCCTCACTTCAGAACTAATGCAAATTTCTTCCCTTTTATGGATGAGAATATATATTTCAAAAAGCATTTCAGGGTTAATTTGATTACTCTATTTTTAAAGTAAAACGGTAGTAATATCATTATGTTTTCCGTTTTAGCAAATTAAACTCGTTTTGTTACTGCTGCTACATGTTTGTTGTTACTATTTTAGGACGAAGTGTCCTTCCTAGATACCACAGGTTCCCTTACAACACTGCATCTTCCTGCCTCTGGTTTCCAAGTCCTGGGTTACAGAAATGTATCGCCATCCTGGAAGAACTCTCACACTCTCTTTATACTCTTGTATTTCTTTTGTATTTTGTATTTAATGTTCTTACTTTCTCTAGTATCCTGTGGTCCTTTGCTTCGTTTTCATGCAATGTCAATATGGTCAAATTTGCTACAACTCTGGGGCCACCAACTAGCTAGCCTCTTGTGAATGATCATCTAAGCTCCAAGATGGAGGTATTATTGATTGATTTAAGTCAAATCATTTAACTTAACACCTACAAAACCTTTGTGCAAAATACAGCCCAAGTCTTCAAGGAGTAATGAAACATCTGAGAACGTAGACTGAGACATCCTCAGACCTTAACAGGAGCTTTCTTACACAGATCTCCTTTACCTGGGCTGTACATCTGAGGACCATGAAAGAGAAAGAAAGGAATAAAGACGTGGATCAATTTCAGAAGCCTTATAGACCCCCCCAACCAATCAGTGGGGATTAGGGTTGTGTTTGGAGCCTTCCTTGGCCAGTTCCTACTGGAAAAATTTTAAATTCAATCGACAGAGAATAAATTTTCAGTAATTGAAAGAAAAATGGATGTTGTCTTCTAACATATAACAGGTTGAATAGGGTTGCTTCCTGCTCTGGAGCCCTTGGGAAGTTCTTTATTTCTGTGTTTATCTTTCATTTATAGCTATTACTGCATGGGAAGATAGTTCTCTCTGTCTTCCTGAAGTTAAATATGGTCATGTGATGTGACTTATTTTGACAGAGACACGTGAACAGAAGTGACTTGGGCTGCATCTGAAATAGAAGCGTTTAATTGGGAGTGGTGGACACTTGGCCCACTCTTGCTCTCCCGTGGCCATGGTGTAAACAATACGCCCACATGGAAGTACCTCATGATCAGAGACCAGAATGCTGAGCGATCACTCTGCGGACAGCTGTCCTGGAAAATCTGCCAGAGACAAGACAGATTCCTCGCACATACAAAATAAACTTTTTTCCTCTTAAGCCATTGAGATTGTGAGCATGCTTATTTCCTTATTAACCTGTCCTAGGCTGTCAAATAAAATGCATTCACTAGCACACATTTATAACTTGTTTTATAATTACTGATGTACTTGACTCTGCATTTACATGAACTAGATGGTAAACTATTGGTTTCTTACAATCACTGTTTCACCTCCAGAACTCACAGAACCATTCACATATAAAAAGCACTCAATTGCATGCATAATCATCACTCGAATTTTAAAGACAATATACATCTACAACATAGAGGAATTATTGCACAGAATATGTAAGTGGATGGTGTTGACTATATGCTGAGGCAGAGCTCCACCTATCACCTCCAGTCCTTCCACTCTCGACCTCAACTACCCCTCCAAATGAAGACCCAAAGAATATGTATATAGACAGCATTTCCAAAGACCTGGTGGAAGGCTCTCTCCTGGGGAATCTTGAAGAAATCTCTACATACAAAACCTCAAAGTGAACTTCAGATGCAGCTGGAATGTTCCTCTACTCATCCAAATAAAATTGTGCCAGTACTACTAAAAAGCTGTAAGGTGCACTCAGTCCTTAAATAACTTGTACGTGAGAAGCAGAAGGCCCAAATTAGTGCAATGGTGGAAGATTAGAAAGGTTTAAAGTTTTGTTGTAGTCTTCTATCCTTTTTTCTTCCTCCCAAATACAAAGATCTTTTCTCCCTCTTCTCCCCTGCTCTCCCTCTGTCTCTCTGTCTCTTTCTGTCCCCTATCTATCTATCTATCTATCTATATATATATATATCTATCTCATACACATACATACACATACACACACACACACACACACACACACACGTTTGGTGTACACACACACATGCACTTTTCTTTCCTGCTTAAAAATCAAGATATGGGGCTTGGAGAGACAGCACACTAAGTAAAGCACTTGCTTTGAAAGTGAAATGGAATTCTCAGAACCCACATAAAGCTAGGCACAATAACAATGTGTCTTCCCAGAAGCTCAGGGACCAGCTAACTGACCTGATGTACACACAGGTAAACAACAAAGAGACCCTTTTTCAAACAAGGAAGAAGTCTGTCTTCTGCCCTCTGAATATGTTCTGTGGTATGCATGTACACATACAACATACACACCAAAATGATTAAAAATAATAAAGATAAATAAATTCATGCTCATGCCTTTATGAGGCTTTACCAGTCTCTTTCTCTCCAATTGCCTTCTCTTCCTGTCACCCCACAACCTGAGCCTCTTTCATTCTTCCTTTAGGACTTGAACACCTTCATGATTCAAGATCCAATACAAGAGCCCTATCTCCTAAAGCCACAGCTGGTACCTGCTCCTCGCCGCTCCCTTTCCTGTGTTTACAACATTCTCCATAATTACTGAGTGGCTCTCTGTTTTCCTGCAGTGAAGCACTACCATCAGGATGGTGCCATTCGGGGGTCCAGGAATGAATTCATTTTCTCTGCTGACTTTAAGAATTAAAAAAGCAAGAAAGACAGCAATCAGGCAAGTGTTAACGTAAGTGAAAACACATACATAGCACAGCACACAAGTGCCCAGGCGACTGAGATTCTTCTAAGTTTGGGGGCATGAAATAGACCCCCTTTCTCCCTCTGAATTGGCTGCCTTTCACTATTGCTAGGGGATTGGGTAATCTGAACAAAGACAGGGATGTTGCTTGGTTCTGGCCAAAGGAGCCTGGCAAGAGATGCAAAGGTTATGATGAACAGTTTCTACTTGGAGGGCTGGGGATGCAGAAGAAGAAGAAGGAAGGTTGACTGTCCTAAAACTGATGCTACATTTTTTTTTTTACCTTAGGCCTCCTACTAGCAAGCGCTATGTTTCTTAGTCCCGCACAGCCCAAATGAAGGGTTTGATTCCATTTCCCTCCCACAGCAGCACAGCAGCTGGTAATTAGTGGGTAGTTAATAAGTATTGAATGAATGAAAGAGTTGAATAAGTAGCCAATTAGAACTTCAGAAACGAAAGAGTTTTACTATCACAGAGGAGATACGCCAAGTTCTTAATTAGATCGTTTCTGATTAACAAATAGATCCACTGGATAATTACAAAGTTTAGAAAGTAAAAGAATGCCATCTCCAAATGTTTGGTGGAGTTCTGCCTGGGGGTAGCACAAGCCTTTGTGGTTGGTTGGGGTTCTGAAATATTACCAGGGTTTCCCCTACTACCTGTGACCTTGCCCCAGCCCAGGCAGCTGGGTCATTCTTTGTTATGGCTTCGGGGAAAGGAGGACACAACAGAATGCACAGAACAAAAGAGCCCGTTCTTAGGATTTATGTTTCAAAAGCCAGAGGCTGGCAAAAGCCAAGAGGATTTTTTTTTTCTTGCTCTAGATAGGAAAGAAAAAAAAACCTCCCTAATGTGGAAGATGGAAAAGCAAAAAGCAAGAGGGTTTGAGTTCTCTGAATCTTCTGAGGGGAGATCTCTCTGCCTCTCATGGCTGGGCTGGTGAAGGGGAACCGTAGACCCCCAAAGCAGAAGCCTTGCTACTTTCTCTGAGATAAGCCCAGAAATATATATTTTCCCAAGCCAGCCAAGGCTAAAACATGGGAGGGGGAGGGACAGATAGACAGAAGACTGGTAACGGCCTGTGGAACAAACCATTTGTCTTTCTCTGCATGGCGAAGGAGCTGTAGCTTTTCTCATGCAGGGGGACATGCAGAGACAAGACATTTGAACTTGCTGTCACTAGCAGGAGGAGAAAGAGAAAGATGAAAGATTACCAGAAGTAATAACAAACTTTCCAATGCGCGGACCACCCCCAATTGTGTACTTCCTCCAGCAAGGATGCACAACCTAAACCTCCTCCTATTTGATGTTCAGATGACCAAGACTACGGACAACATTTCTCATTCTTAATACCACCACCTGAGACCATATCATAACATAAAAATAATGCATTTGGAACAACTTCCAAAGACCCCATAGTCTTTCATAGTCTCAACATTGTTTAAAAAGTCCAGAGTCTCTTCTGAAACTCAAGACAATCTCTTAATTGTAAGCACTTGTAAAATCAATAAGAAGTTCCATGCTTCCATCATATAATGACACAGAACACACATTCTTATCCAAAAAGGAGGAGTAAGGATATGGTGATAAATACTGGACCAAGACAAAGCATATGGAAAACACCCAATCTGCTATGTCCTGTGTATGTCAAAGGGCGTAGATGAATCTTTCTTCCAGCTTTACTTCCTTCAACAAATAGTTCTTTCTTAGGCTGACTCTACTCCCTCCATCAAGATATCCTGTGCCTGTGACAGCTCTAACATCTTGGGGGCTCCTCTGCAACTTGGGATTCACCTTCACAGTTTTACAAAATGGCTCCTCTGTAGAGATATTTTGTTTGTAATCTAACAAAAAAAAGCTTGCCTAAAGATCAGAGTGCAGAGCTAAGCAACTAGTTAGCCACAGAGGCCAGGTAGTGGTGGCACACACCTTTAATCCCAGCACTCAGGAGAAAGAGGCAGATGGATCTCTGTGAGTTCAAGGCCACCCTGGGTTACATGAAATTGAATCCATCTAAAAGAAAAAAGAGAAACATAGCTTATACCAAGGTGATCCCTACGTGTGGGATCTCATGCCTTTAATTCTAGCACTCAGGTGGAGACAGAAGTTACATGACCAGGTGGAGACGCTTGGTAGTGTATGCCTTTAATCCTAACACTCAGGAGGCACAGGCAAGCAGACATCTGAGTTTGAAGCTAGCCTAGTCTACAGAGTAAATTCCAGGACAGCCAGGATGATACAGAGAAACCCTGTCTTGAAAAACAGAAGCAAAAAAGACACTGCTCTCATTGACCCTTTCAGCATGAGCCATAGCTGCAACTATATGCTTCCTGGTGCTCTTTTTCTCTTAAAACTGGACATTTTGTACTTCTTTCTCTTCCAATGGTCTTTTCCATATAGATCTGCATCAGAGGTACCAAAAATAAGCATGAAACAGATTTGATGCTTCCTTGAAATTGCCTCTACCAAAGAAATTAGTCTGTTACTTATTAATTTAGGCTTAGGCAAGTTCTTAGGACAAGGACAGAAGGCAGTCACATTCTTTGCCAAAATTACACAGGAATGGGCTCCAACCCAGTTGCTATTATTATTTTCTTCTGAAACTTCTTGAACTGGGTCACCATAGTCCTCATTGTTCTCAGCAGTTCTACAATCCAAGTTCATACTGGAATGGCCTGTTAATCTCTGCTTACAGAGTTCAACTGTTGTCTACTCCAAAGTTTCAAAATCTTCCTCATTCCTCCAAAAAACTGATATGGTCAGGTTCTTCATATCAACCCACTCTCTGTACCAGCCTCTGTCATAGTTACCTGTGTGTTGCTGTGATACAACACCATGACTAAGGCAACTCAGAAGGAGGAAGTTTATTTGGGCTTATTGTTCTGGAGGGATAACAATCCATCAGGATAGGGAAGCATAGCAGCAAGCAGGCAGGGCAGCAGGAGCAGAGAACTGAGAGTATACATTTTTCAACTCATGCATGAAACAGACAGAAAATCGAAAGCACCATAAGGCTTTTAATCTCAAAGCCCACCCCCTAGTTCATACTTTCCGTAGCAAGGTTTTACCAATGAAACATCCACAAAAAGCACCACCAGCTGGGCACCAAGTGCTCAAGTGACCAACGATATGGGGAACATTTCTCATTCAAACTATCGTGCGTACAAATGACAGATGGGCTAGATAGAGACTTTAAATAACTATGAAACAAGAGACATAAATTTCCAGATGCTGCTCTTTTTCCTTTCTATGTCTCCTCCTCTGCCTCCTCCCTAATTCCACCTTCCTCTGCTGTCATCAGACCCCATGTTCTTGGACCTTTCAATGAGAATTAAAGACCACATACTCTCTAGGAGTCTTCCAAGTCTGTAGTATCAGGTTGGGGCTGCTGAGGGATCCAGCTTCATGGGCTGAGCAGGGATCCAGGTCCTCTGATTCTCAGGCATGCAGAAGACCTGGCCCCTACTGGGTAAGCTGTTTTAATGAGTCTTCCTTTCTGAGTTGCATTCTGTTGGTCCTGTTCATCAAGAGAGCCCAGCCTAATACAAATGTTATTTGGAAATTGGTTGGTGTTACTTTTCCTGTGACCATTCAACCAGCAAAGGCATAGTTTAAGGTTAATGGTGCAAATTCCCGGAAGTATGACTTAAATTGAAAGCTCTTAGTTTTTATTCTAATGATGAGTCATGTCACAGGATCCTAGCATCTCAGGAAACCACCCTATTGTTGGGACCATTTGGAGTCCTGGCCTCCAGCTGCTCTTCCCTGCTAGAGATCTTTACTTTCCTTCTGATTTGAGTTACTGAAAGCTGTGTCAAAGTTGTTTACCAGCTCTGCTTCACGAGCATGTGTTGCCTTGAGGATCAGAGGATAAGGTTTTCACCTGTTGGCCCACCTGACAGTTGGGTATATAAGCCTCCATGGTGCTATTAAATAAAGGGCTTCTTACCAGTGACTAGAGGCCCCTGTCTGTGCTGTCTCTGTGTGTCTTTGTGTGTTTCAACCTCCAGCCCCTTGCCCGAAGCTCGAGAACTGTATGGTAGCGCACAGAGCACAGACAGGCGTTGTGCACTGCACCCTGTTATCCTCAGAAGACATTCTGGTGCTCTAACTTGGGGACTAACACATCTAATACACTTTACTTTTTTGTCTTAGTACAGCCATGAGGAGTCTCTTTACTTTCTTTCCGAGTTGACGAAGATTTGTAGCAGCTCTAACCTAGTCTTCACAGCAGAAAATTGAGCACTTCCCTCTTGCTCAGGACACTATTAAGACTTGACCTTGAATATTGGTCCATAAGCAGTCATGGCAGCAAATGTATTTAGTGCTCTGAATGGCCAGTCCTAGATTGCATGGGCACCTATGAAGATGCCAGTTGGGTACTTTCAAGCTTCCTTAAGTTATAATAAATATTCTTGAGTTATGAAGAAAAGCAATCATACATGTCATGATCATAGCCAAAATCAACCCTAAAAAGCAATGAAAAAAGAAAACAAAGAAATTGTAAGCCAACTTTATGTACAAATATATATATATGTATATATATACATATATATATATTTCTATAATAGAACCCAAATTAAATACAGCTATTTATGTATGTGAAAGATAAGTTTGCAGATAATGGATTTTATAGAGCCATACGCTGCTTTACAACAGAAATAGTTCTGAAACTTGTAAGAAAGACAGCTTCATCATTGGAAAACATCATAAAAGGTACTTACAAGGTTGGGGTGGGAAAGAATAGAATAAAAATATATTGTGTGGAAAAAATTTTAATAGACTTACATGGATTCAGATGGCTATTACATCCCTAAATTATGTAATCTTATTAGACTGCCCATGTGTGTGCAGTCCCTCACTGACCAAAAGAACATCATGTGTCATATGACTATATAAAATATCTGCAAATGTATCCAAATATTATAAAATTATTTTAATCAACAAATATATTACTATGGGACTGGAGAGGTGGTTTAGTAGGTAAGAGGCCTGATTTTTCTTCCAGGGAACCTGGTATTTTGAATCCCAGCACCCACATGGCTCTTAACTGTAACTCCAGGCAGTGCCCTCCTCTGGCTTCTATGGCCACTGCACATGTATGGTACACAGGCATATATGCAAACAAAATACACATAGACATGAAATAAAAAATTAAACAAATTTCAAAGAAATATATACGCATATAATCAAGTATATTAAAATGTCAATAAAGCTTCCCAACTATGTCAAAGGAAGCATTTGACGAAAATGTAGCTGTTATTCTCAGTTTATACCACAAATTTAGCTGTGGAAAAGGTTTATTTGGCGCATACTTCCAGACTATAGCCCGTCACTGAAAGAAGTCAAAAGAGGAAGTCAAGCAGTGCTGAGGCCTAGAGGCAGGAGCTGATGTAGAAGACATGTAGGGGAGTTACACACTGACTTCCTTCCCATGGCTTGTTCAGCCTAATTTCTTAAAAAACCCAAGACCACCAGCTGAGGGACAACCGCACCCACAATGGGCTAGACCCTCCCCCATTGATCACTAATTGAGAAAGCCTTACAGCTGGATCTCATGCAGGCATTTCCTCAACTGAGGCTCCTTCCTCTCTAAAGACTCTAGCTTGGGTCAAGCTGACAAACAAATCCATCCAGTGTCTCCCCAAATGTTCACCCTCACCTCAGGTTCTCAGCAATTGTTGACCATAGGCATAATTCTCTAACACTGTGAGCCAAAATAAATCTTCCCTCGTAGATAATAACTGAAAGAATAACAGTTATCTCTTAGAAATGTGTGGCAAACATACCTAGCAATGAAACGTTTAAACTTACCTAAACATTAGACATGTCAAAGTCCATTAGTGAAATAATAATTAAACAAAATTTGATATATCCATGTATGAAGTTAATAAGATAAATTCGTCATAAATGAATTAAATTATATTTACTGACACAAAAATATAACTAATATAATTATATGAACACATTTTAAATGAAAAAGCTATGTGTATAGCTCACTGATAGAGTTCTTGTTCACTCCAGTAATGTACTACTTCCAGCAAGGCCCTGTCTTCTAGACCTCCCTAAACAGTATCGCCAATGGAAACTTCACACCACCTCACAGGACCCAGTAATGTGAAACAGTAAAGAAACAGCACAAGATTTTATCATTCTTTGCAGACACTAACTGGGGAAATACTGTGTCTCATGTCTTAGGGATTGAGGACCAAACAGTGACTCTTCTTAATGAAATAGAGGGCTTCAAAAAGTAAACAAGCACCTATGCTAGATACTGTCTATCTATGCTGCTTTCTTCAGCTATGTCACAGCAGTGACCTTTGCAAGAAGTGTCACTTCCCTCTAGTGCCTTCTTTCTACTAAAAGTTAGATTGTGAGTTTGTTACATAAGCCTGATACTGATGAGCATTGGTAAGCAGCTGCGGTGTAGCACAGCCTCTATTATCTACCGACTATCCTGCACATCAAACCCCAGAGGGGCTTTACAGGAATGATCTCTTCCTCCTGAGAATGTGGTTTTCTCTTAGTTTTATTTATCATGAGGTCTTTTCTTCTTAAAGATGTAGAAGAAAAGTCCCAATGTGAAGGGTAGAAGATGAATATCTTAAATATGTTTTACTGTTCAGCTTTTCAGCAGTCATTTTCATCTGCTACATCTTGACCAAAAGCTCTCAAAACTCTCAAAAGAATAGTTTAATGCAAGTTCCACTTAAAATTACTTAAATCTACTGAAGTGCTTCATCCAAAAGCATCGTCTAAGTGTGTGTGGGGGGGTGAGATTGGAGGGCAGCATAGTCACTTTCCACAGTGCACACGTGGAGGTCAGAGTTCAGGAGGTCAGCTCAGGTTGCTAAGCTAGACAAGCAAAGTGTTCTTATCATGGAGCAATCTCTCTGGCCCCTGGAAAAGTATTTTTAAGGCAATGTTTGGCCAGTGAGAATTTTTGAATCCTTGCATACCTAAACATACATTTATTTTTACTTCACATGAAAGTTGATATAAAGCCTGTTCTTTGGGTTGTGGGTAGACCCTGGTGGTTTAAGGAGAATCATTCCCAAAGAATCATTCTGGAAACACATTCAAGTAGGGAGAGGCTGGCACAAAGGTAGATTTGGTGTATGTCTTATAGAGACCATGGGATTTCTTAGTAGATTTGCTATTAGCTATAAAGGAAGGAAGCCAGGAAAAGATAGCAGCCTAGTTTCTGGTCCCATGTCTGGATATTAGCAACCAGGCACTCCATGGGTCTTTTGTCAGGGACCTAGCAACAACAGGACATGTCATCACACCAGTCGCCAAGATGCAACACATTCCCACTGTCGCCATAATCACACATTCTCCCGATGCACATGTGCTGTATTCCCTGATGAAATGTTAGTGCCTTCTCTCCCTGCTCCTTTTTCCTTCCACCCTTGCTCACAGACAGCCTCCGGACCCCCACAGCCCTGCTCCCAATGAAACTCTCCCCTGAAATCTTTAATAAACAAACAAAACAAACCTGTTCATTAAGTTTCTTCACATAAACACTACCACAGTAAGCTAACTGGTCACTCTTGTCAGTATGGTGTCTAGAGCAAGATTAAGTTCAATATATATATTTTCTTTTGGCAATGTTTATAATGCCCTGACTAAAATTTATGTAATTGCCCATTTCTGCCCTCACTCAAATATAGATACTATTGTTTTGTTTTGTTTTTACTTTTTTTTACTTTTATTACTATTATTTTTTAAAAGAAAACAAACTATCTGTTTTCATTTTACATATCAATCCCAGTTCCCACTCCCTCCGCTCCTCCCCTTTCCTCCACCTACACTCCCATCCCATTCCCCCATCCACTCCTCAGAGAGGGTAAGGCACATTGTTTTGGGGAAGGTCAAAGGCTCTTCCTACTATATCTAGGATGGCAAGGCATCCATCCAAAGAGAATAGGTTTCCAAAAAGCCAGTACAAGCAGTAGGGCTAAATCCTGGTGCCACAGCCAGTGGTCCTGCAGTCTGCCCAGCCATGCAACTGTCAGCTGCATTTGAAGGGACTAGTTTGGACCTATGCTGGTTCCTTCCCTGTTCAGCTGGAGTTGGTGAGCTCCCATTAGTTCAGGTAAACTGTTTCAGTGGGTGTCTCCATCATGATCTTGACCTCTTTGCTCATATTCTCATTTCTCCCACTCTTCAACTGGACTTTGGGAGCTCAGTCTTGTGCTGCTACGCAGATCTCTACCTCTGCTTCCATCAGTTGCTGGATGAAGGTTCCATGGTGATATTTAAGATATACATCAGTCTGACTACAGGGCAAGGCTAGTCTGGGCACTCTCTCCTCTGTTGCTTAGGGTCTTAACTGGGGTCATCCTTGTGGATTCCTGGGAATTTCCCTAGTGCCAGGTTTTTTGCTAGCCCCATAATGGCTTCCTTAATCAAAATATCTCTTTCCTTGCTCTCATCTCTATCCTTCCTCCATCTCAACTGTCCTGTTCCTCAAGTTCTCCCCCCCTCCCCTTCTCTCCTCATCATCCTCTTCCACTCTTCCTACTCCCCCCACTCCCATGTTCCCAATTTTGTCAGGCAATCTTTTCTATTTCCCATTTCCAGGTGGATCTATGTGTGTTTTTCTTAGGGTTCACCTTGTTACTTAGCTTCTCTAGAATCATGAACTGTAGGTTCAATAGCCTTTACTTTACACCTAATATCCACTTACAAGTAAATACATGCCACGTTTATCTTTCTGAGTCTGGGTTACCTCACTCAGGATGTTTTTTTCTAGTTCCATCCATTTGCATGCAAATTCAAGATGTCGCTGTTTTTTACCACTGAGTAGTACTCTAATGTGTAAATGTGCCACATTTTCTTTATCCATTTTTCAGCTGAGGGGCATATAGGCTGTTTCCAGGTTCTGGCTATTACAAATAATGCTGCTGTGAACATAGTTGAACAAAGTCCTTGTAGTATGATTAAGCATCTTTTGGGTGAATGCCCAAGAGTGGTATTGCTGGCTCCTGAGGTAATTGATTCCCAATTTTCTGAGAAACTGCCATACTGATTTCCAAAGTGGTTGCACAAGTTTGCATTCCCACCAGCAATGGATGAGAGTTCCCCTTACTCCACATCCTCTCCAGCATAAGCTATTATTGGTGTTTTTGATTTTAGCCATTCTGACTGTTGTAATATGTTATCTCAGATTCATTTTGATTTGCATTTCCCTGATGATTAAGAAAGTTGAACTTTTCCTTAAGTATCTTTTGGCCATTTGAGATTCTTCTGTTGAGAATTCTCTGTTTAGTTTTGTACCCTATTTTTTAATTGGGTTATTTGGAATTTTGATGTCTAATTTCTTGAGCTCTTTTTATATTTCTGAGATTAGCCCTCTGTCTGATGTGGGGTTGGTGAAGATCTTTTCCCATTTTGTAGGCTGCCATTTTGTCTTGTTGATCATGTCCTTTGCCTTACAGAAGCTTCTCAGTTTCAGGAGATACCATTTATTAATTGTTTCTCTCAGTGTCTGTGCTACTAGGGTTATATTTATCAAGTGGTCTCCTGTGCCCCCGCATTGAAGGCTACTTCCCACTTTCTCTTCTATCAGGTTCAGTGTGGTCAGAATTATATTGAAGTCTTTAGTCCATTTGAACTTGAGTTTTGTGTATGGCAAGAGATATGGATCTATTTTCATTCTTCTACATGTTGATATCCAGTTATGCCAGCACAATTTGTTGAATATGCTTTCTTTTTTCCATTGTTTAATAGCTTCTTTGTCAAAAATCAGATGTTCATAGGATTAATCATAGGATTAATATCTGGGTCTTCGATTCGACTCCATTGGTGTACCTCTCTGTTTTTATGACAATACCAAGCTGTTTCCGTTACTTTCGCTCTCTAATAGAGATTGAGGTCAGGGATGATGATGCCTCCGGAAGTTCCTTTATTGTACAGTATTGTTTTGGTTGTCCTGGGTTTTTTGTTTTTCCATATGAAGTTGAGTATTGTTCTTTCAAGGTCTGTGAAGACTGTGATGGGTTTTTCATGGGGATTGTATTGAATCTATAGATTGTTTTTGGTAGGATTTCCATTTTTATTATGTCGATCTTACCTATCCAAGAGTATAGGAGATCTTTCCATTTTCTGGTGTCTTCTTGTGTTACCCCAAGATATTTTATGTTATTTATGGCTGTTGTGAAGGGTGATGTTTCTCTGATTTTTCTCAGCTTCTTTATCATTTGTATATAGGAGGGCTACTGATTTTTTTTAGTTGATCTTGTATTCTGCCATATTACTAAAGTTATTTATCAGTTGTAGAAGTTCTCTAGTAGAGTTTTTGGGGCTTACTTATGTATACTATCGTATCATGTGCAAATAGCAAAAGTTTGACTTCTTCCTTTCCAATTTGAATCCCCTTGATCTCCTTTTGTCTTATCTCTCTAGTCAGAACTTAAAGAACTATGTTGAATAGATATGGAAAGAGTGGACAGCCTTTTCTTGTTCCTGATTTTAGTGGGATTACTTTGAGTTTCTCTCCATTTAATTTGATGGTGGATGTCGGCTGCTGTATATTGCTTTTGTTATGTTTAGATATGTTCCTTGTATCCCTGATCTCTCCAAGACCTTTATTATGAAGGGGTATTGGATTTTGTCAAATGATTTTTCAGCATCTAATGAGATGAACATATGGGTTTTTTCTTTCAGTTTATTTATATGGTTGATTACATTGATAGTTTTTGTTTGTTTTTTTTAATGTAGAACCAGCTCTGCATCTCTGGGATGAGCCAACTTGTTCATGGTGGATGATTTTTTTTTTTTTGATGTATGCTTGGATTTGGTTTGCCAGTATTTTATTGAGTATTTTTACATCTATGTTCATGAGTGAGATAGATCTGTAATTCTCTCTCTTGGTTGAGTTTTTGTGTAGTTTTGGTATCCGGGTAACTGTAACCTCATAAAAAGAGTTCCTTCTGTTCCTATTACGTGGAATATTTTCAGGAATATAGGTATTAGCTCTTTTTTGAAGTTCTGGTAGAATTCTGCACTGAAACCATCCGGTCCTGGCTTTTTTTGGTTGAGAGGCTTTTGATGACAGCTTCTATTTCCTTGCAGGTTATAGGCCTATTTAAATTGTTCACCTGGTCTTGATTTAGTTTTGGTATATTGTACCTACCCAGAAAAATGTGCATTTCTTTTACATTTTCCAATTTTTTTGTAGTATGACCTAATGATTCTCCGAATTTCCTCTGTGTCTGCTGTTATGTCCCCCTTTTCATTTCTGATTTTGTTAATTTGGATGTTCTCTCTCCACCTTTTAATTAGTTTGGATAAGGTTTTGTCTATCTTGTTGATTTTCTCAAAGAACCAGCTCTTTGTTCCATTGATTCTTTGTATTGATTCCTTTGTTTCTATTTTATTGATTTCAGCCCTCAATTTGATTATTTCCTATTTTCTACTCCTGCTGGGTGAGTCTGCTTTTTTTTTTGTTCTAGAGCTTTCAAGTGTGCTGCTAAGTCATTAGTGTGAGCTTTCTCCACTTTCTTTATGTGGGCACTTAGTGCTATGAACTTTCCTCTTAGCACTGCTTTCATAGTGTCCCATAGGTTTGGGTATGTTGTGCCTTCATTTTCATTGAATTATAGGAAGTCTTTAATTTCTTTCTTTATTTCTTCCTAGACCCAGGAGTGGTTCAATAGAGCACTGTTTAATTTCCGTGTGGGCTTTCTGAAATTAGTGTTGCTATTGAATTCTAATTTTAAACCATGGTGATCTGATAAGATACAGGGAGTTATTGCAAAATTTTTGAGGCTACTCCAATTTCTGTTGAGGTTTGCTTTGTTACTGAGCATGTGGTCAATTTTAGAGATGGTTCCGGAATGTTCTGTCTATTAATTCCATTTGAGTCATGATATCTGTTAGTTCTCTTATTTCTCTGTTTGGTTTCTGTCTGGCTGACCTGTTCATTCAGGAGAGTGGGGTATTGAAGTCTCCTACTAGTATATTAGTGTATGGGGTTTGATGTGTGATTTAAGCATTAGTAATGTTTCTTTTACATATGTGGGTAATCTTGTATTTGGGACATAGATGTTCATGATTGAGACTTCATCTTGATGGATTGTTCCTGTTAGAAGTATAAAGTGCCCTTCTCCATCTCTTTTGATTGATTTTTAGTTTGAAGTCTATTTTGTTAGATATTAGGATAGCAAATCCGCTTGTTTCTTAGGTCCGTTTGATCAGAAAATCTTTTCCCAACCCTTTACTCTGAGGCAGTGTCTGTCTCTGAAGTTGAGGTGTGTTTCTTGTGTACAGCAGAAGGCTGGATCCTGCTTTCGTATTCATTCTCTTAGCCTGTATCTTTTTATATGTTGAGTCCGTTGATATTAAGAGATATTAATGATGAGGGATTGCTAATTCCTGTTACTTTCAGTGGTAGTGTGTGTGTTTCCCTTCTTTGTGTTTTATTGGTGTGAGGTTATCTGTTGCCTATGTTTTTGTGGGTGTGGTTAGCTTTCTTGGGTTGTGGTTTTCCTTCTAGTATTTTCTGTAGGGCTGGATTTGTGGATAGTTATTGTTTCAATCTGGGACAGACTTGCCATCTCATGGCACTTTCCTGTGAAGGGATGTAAGCAGGAAAGAGAGAGAAAGAGAGAGAGAGAGAGAGAGAGAGAGAGAGAGAGAGAGAGAGAGAATGAGCACAGAGTAACTTACATGCCTCACAGAAGCAGAACGGTGCCATAACAAAATTCTAAAATGTGTGTCACTGATTTCAGGACCACGTGGCAGATGGAAAGGACATTTTCGGTAGAGACTCCAAAACTAGCAGGGAAACTCCTGCAGGGGACTGGGGAAAATTGCTAAGGGCACTTAAAAATACAATGACTCATGAGGCAGTAAGTGCCACTTGATGTACTTTTGGATTTGCACAAAAATATTTCAAGCAGAAAAGTAAGGGGGCTTGGAATACAATAAGATGTTTCAGAAAAGAGATGAATTCAGAAAATACGTGGCCAATTTGAATACAAGAATCATAGAGGGGCTAGAATTTGCTAGTCTGGGAAATAAACTCCCTCTTGTTTCCAGATTCTCAAGAAAATAAAAGGCTCTCAAATGAAGAAATGGCATCACAGGGCGCGGAGATCTTCAGTGGTTAGAGTAGTCACTGCCCACGCAGGACGGGCAGACTCAGGCACTCATCCCAGGACTCTAGCAGTGGAGATGGTGGCATCAACTCTGGGGCAGTCACAGAGCTTGCCTCAGGAAATAAAGTGGTCGTAGATCAAGTAGATCAAGGACGACACCTGAAATCCAGCTCTAGCCTCCCAAGTATTACACAGATACACAGGCACCCATATGCGTACCCACACACATATGCGTACATATGCATGAACATTACACAATTTACATATGGGAAGAGAAAAATGGTCTCACAGCTGGGGGTGGTGGCTCAGGATGCTTTGGCAAGAGTGTCATGTGTGCTGCATGTAATAAATTCGCTGAGAATCTGTGCTGCAGGTGCATCTCCAACCTAGTGCACAGCCCACCCTGTCCCTGCTTTACATTGCTTATGTCCATTTTTCTTAATTTCTCATTGCTCGGTCAGGTTTCCAGGACCTAATTGCATGGGTCATGGAATCAAGCATGGGTTTTGGACAGGTTTATGGTACCAGGTATTAATTCATTCTGGGGAGCGGGCCTCAAATCCATGCAGAAAGCCATTAGTTACCCCATCGCGGGGCTCAAATTCATGCAGAAAGCCGTTAGTTATGAAGTATGCAGAGTCCAGCACATGGTAAAACAGGTGGTGTCTGCTTTTTCAATAGAACACAATTCAGAATGTGCCCTCTCTGATATTTTCTCAAACTTTTCAATCTGATGGTTGATGCGGGAGCTACTTCCGCTCCTTCAGTCAATAGCCTTTAAGATACCACGTCCTCCCACCAGGTCCCACAGTCATTAGGTCCCAAAGAATCACACTGAGGGTCTACATAAGTTATAAAACTGATTGGCCCATTAGCTCAGGCTTCTTATTTACTCTTATAATTTCTATAGCCCATTATTCTTATCTATGTTAGCCACATGGCTCAGTATCTTTTTCAGTGGAGCAGGTCATATCCTGCTTCTTCCGTGGTCTGGGCAGAACTGAGGAGGAATGGGCTTCCTCCTTCCCAGCATTCTCCTGTTCCCATCGCTCTGCCTCTACTTCCTGTCTGGTTGTCCCACCTATACATCCTGGCTAATGGCCAATCAGCATTTATTTAAATCATGATTGACAAAATACAGACAATTCTCCCACATCATGATACCTTTTAGGGAAAAACTGTGCCTTCTTCCTAAACCTTAACACTGTGGAAAAATTCACTCAATTATCAATTCTAGAAGTAGTACAACTTTCTGTAATTTTCATCCAGCCTTTTGCTCTTCTTCTCAACATCTATTTTAAACTGTTGTAAGTGCCTTTAAGTCTTGGCACTTAACTAAATATGCATTGGCAAACATTCTTTATTCCAATAGTATTCTCACTGTTACCCATCTGGCCCCCTAACTTTTTTCATATCACCCAGGGGTGAAGTGTTACCCATAGGGAACTGGACTTAGGCTCTTGAGCATGTTAGTCAAGTACTCCACCACTGAGCTGCATCCCCAGGCCAAATTTTTATTGTAATAAATTTAACAGATTTGGTATTAAAGAGATGGCTGAGCAGATAAGAGCATTAGCAACAGACAAAAGCAGCCGGTTTGTGTACCCTCTTCCCCAATAGATCTCTTGTGTGAAGTCTGTTGCATGTTGTTATTTAAGTGGCATTTCTTGGCCACATATTGCTACTGCAAAACTCTTTCACCATACACATAAAATTAATTAATTAAGAATAAAGCACAGTCAGGCATGAAACAAGTTGGTGAATTTTAGGAAAAGGGGTAGAAAATGGGGAGAATATATGCAAATTAGATGAAACTAACCCATAGGGATTATCTGGAAATAAAGGATAATACTTCTAATTACATGCTAGAAAAATGGAAGAGATGGTGAGAGGTTACTAGCAAATTTCAGTGTTTTTTATAATAAGAAGCAAGCGGGAAAAAAAATTAGAGTGTGAAATAATGGTATCCATATATAAGCAGCCATGTGAGCAAAAATAGAGATCTCATCAATAGAACTCAGAGAGAACAAATTTTTGTAAGACATGCACACATATATATTAATATATAAAATATGGCAGAACTGGGGGGAGACAGAATGGCATGATTTTATTTCTTATTATTAGAGAATGTTTAACACTAATGGAGTCTGAAATGATCAGACACCCATATACATAAAATTTAAAAATAAAAAAAAATCTTGTTAAAGTTAATTCTCTTAGAAAAATAACAGATATCCCTGCTGAGCCATGGGATAACCTCCTAGATGGAAGTCAAGAAATAGTTTTTTTTTCCTTTTTTATTGCTGTTTATTGAGCTCTACATTTTTCTCTGCTCCCCTCCCTGCCTCTCCCCTCCCGCCTTCAATCCTCCCCCAAGGTCCCCATGCTCCCAATTTACTCAGGAGATCTTGTCTTTTTCTACTTTCTACTTCCCATGTAGATTAGATCTATATAAGTCTCTCTTAGTGTCCTCATTGTTGTTTAAGTTCTCTGGGATTGTGGTTTGTAGGCTGGCTTTCTTTGCTTTATGTTTAAAAACCACCTATGAGTGAGTACATGTGATAATTGTCTTTCTGTGTCTGGGTTACCCCACTCAAAATAATGTTTTCTAGTTCCATCCATTTTCCTGCAAAATTCAAGCTGTCGTTTGAATTTTGCAGGAAATAGTTTGCACAGCATGCTTGTGCTTGAAATTTTAACAGTAAATATGTAAGTTGTATTGCTGTCTTTATGTCCTTTTTTTAATCTCAAGGAAAGTTTTATTAAAGTTTAAATGAAAAACGTATCACAAGGCAAGCAAACTGTAAATCTGGCAGTTGTGTGGAGGACATTGGAGAAGAGAAGGGAAGAGCCCATGGCCTTTGAGGTAAGCCAGCATGGAGGTCGGACTTGCAGCAGCAGGCAGACACATGGCAGGGGCGGATCCTTTAAAGGAAAATGTGCTACGGAAAGCATGCTTAGTAAAAAGACATAACTGAGAAAAAAGAAAGGTAGGCTCTATGTCGTGGTTTAGAAGAGTGGTGGACTTATGAAGCTGCATGGCTGTGCTCTGTCAGAGCACCACGATTTCGCATTCTTGAATGAGTGATAACTATTGCACTTTTTTTTTCCTTTGTAACTTTTTTATATTTGCTTTGTTTGGTTACCTGGTTGGTTTTGTTTGGATTTTTTGAGACAGGGTCTTACTGTGGAGCTCTAGGTGGCCTGGACCTCACTTTGTGACCAACCACACTGGCTTCCCAAGAGCTGAGTACCACCCCATGTCAAGCCTTGGTGCTTGCTGTTTTCTTTGATTTATTTTTGTTTTTGAGGCAAGGCCTTGGTAATTAATATAGTTGGCTTCAGACCCACAATCCTCCTGTCTCAGCTCCCAAGTGTTGGAATTACAGGTCAGGTATGCACCTCCTGCCACACCAGGCTGTTTCCAGGTTTCTTCTCTAGGACACTTGCCACTGAACCAGGACCCCTGCCTTCAACTCTGCCACGTGACATGGAAGAGTATTATGCTCATTTGGACTCATCCCTCTGCTGTGTTCTCAATTTACAAAAAATGCTTTAATGATTTTCATCAAGTAGTACTTGTAAATGATCTGAATATTATATTACTTTTAGAAACTCAGTGGCGTCAAGCAGGCATCATTTCCTGCCACTGTAACTGTGGAGCAAGTGTCTGTCAATTCATGCATCACCAATCAAAACATAGTCTGGACTAAAACCTGCTGCCATTATGCAGCATGTAAGGTTAAGCCCAGCTCAAAAACGTGACACAAGCTGCTTTAAGTCCTATCTCCAACCATTGTTGTAGAACATTATTTAATAATAATATTATTATTATGTTTATGCTGTGGAACATTTGTTTAATGATGCAAAGATGGGTTGCATTCTTTCATGTTATATTTAACTCTGTGAAGCTGTTTTATTTTAATTCTCTAAAACACCTGATTGGTCTAATAACGAGCTGAATGGTCAATAGCAAGTCAGGAGAAAGGAAAGGCGGGGCTGGCAGGAGGAGAATCTGGGAGGAAAGAGATCAAGGAACAGAATAAGGAGGACGAATCAAGGGGCCAGCTACTCAGCTACACAGCAAGTCATAGAATAAGAAATAAAGAAAGGTATACAGAAATAGAGAAAGGTAAAAGCCCAGAGGCAAAAGATAAATGAGATAATTTAAGAAAAGCTGGCTAGAAATAAGCCAAGGTCAGCCATTCATAAGAAAGCATAAGACTCCATGTATATTCATTTGGGAGCAAAAGAGAAAAAAAAAACTACAAACCGTCTTAGAAAATTAACAAATATATGTAAAAGCTAAAAAATGCTCATCTTTAGATTTTTCTTAAGACATGGTAATATCCCAAAATGCAAACAAATTTTATTATGGAAATTTTCATATAAATAAAAACTCCATAGTATTTTAAGCACAATGAACTTACTATCCAACTGTTGACAGTTGTTAACGGGAATGATTTACCACCTAAGTCTCCAAACACCTTTACTTCACCCCAGTGGCTTTTGAACAATTCCTATTCATCAAATCATTGAAGCTGAAACAACACTTATTTACATATTTTTGAGATAGGGTCTCACTATATAGTCTTAGCTGGCCTGGAACCCACTAGATCAGACTACTCTCAAACTCAGAGATTCACCTGTCTCTGCCTTCCAAGTTGTGGCAATAAAGGCATGTACCACTATGACTGGTCAATTATATTTTCTTGAAGCCATAATACAATACATAATACAATTGTCATAGACCAAAATAGCAATTTGCTATTGCAAATCTTGTCACATAACTTTTTTAAGTCTGTTTGAATTAGAATTTAAATAAGATCTATGTATTGCCACTGGTGAACAGTTTTTTAATCTAGTCCTTACCCCATCATATTGTGGTGTGTGTGTGTGTGTGTGTGTGTGTGTGTGTGTGTGTGTGTGTGTGTGTTGAGTGCAAGGAGGAGGGAATGCCAGAGACACAAGATTCAGAATCTATACATAGACTACCATTGATTGCCACAATGAGAGGAATCAATGGGATGGTTAAGTCAGAAAAGAGAAATAAATCCAAACAAAATGGAAAGTCCTAATTATCACTAAGGTTAAGATGAGTAAAAATAACTTCATTATGATTTTTAAAAATTATTTATCTTTACATGTATGGGCGCTTTGCCTACATGTGTGTCTTCATACTATGGGTGTGCCTGGTGCTCTCAAATGCCAGAAGAGGTTGTCACATTCTATGGAACTAGAATTTCAGATGGTTTTGAGCTGCCATGTCAGTGCTGGGAATTGAATCCATGTGCTGTGGTAGAGTGGCCAGTGTTCTTACATGCTGAGCCATGTCTCTGGGGTTCTGACCTGCATTGCCCTGGTGATTAACCATGTCAACCTTCTTTTTATCAATATGCCTGTGGGTTGTTGTGTTTTCTTTAGAGAAATGTCTTGTGTCAAATCACTGCTCACTGTTAATTGGATTATTTATTCTTTTGCTTTTGAGCTGATATTTTTTTTGATATTTTGGATTTTAACTCTTATCAAAATGTATACCCTTTAACTATCTTTTCTCATTTCATAGGTTGCCTTTTACTTCAGAGGATTGTTTAGTCTGTAGGCCTGATGTCATTTTGATTATGTTAAGATTATTCATTCTCTTAAGATAATTTCCAGTGACCTAGGCCAGAGCTGGCCTGAGACAGCAAGATCTACGGGAACAGGTACAAGGGAGAAACTGCTGAGCGAGTGGGCCAGAGCCAGAGACTGCTGCAGGTCCAGGCATGAATCTGGGAACTTCGAGGGAGTTGACCTGAGCCAGGACCCCTGTGGGCCTGGGCATGAGTCTGGAACCTCTAAGAAATTAGGCCTTAGCCATGACCTCTGCAGGTCTGGGTGTGAGTCTGGGACCTCTGAGGGAGTAGGCCTGAGCAAGGACCTCTGCAGGTATGGGTCCTCCATACTGCGACCTCCAATTCTGGGACCTCCGAGGAAATAGAGGAAATAGATCAGAGTCAAAGACCTTTGCAGGACCAACCCCAAGCCGGAGCAGATCCAGACCAGGGACATTTACAGAAACAGGTCTGAGCCGGCAACCTAGGCCAGAGCAGGCCTGAAGCAGCAAACTCCACAGAAGCAGGACTGAGCCAGTGCTAAGTGACCTCCAGGAACACTGAGAGACCAACAGGGTAGCTAGAACCGTGGCACTGACTGTATCACAAGAAGCAACCATCTGAGCCTTGGATCCACTGACACCTAGAAGATTAATCACCAGAGTCACAGACAGCCCCAACCACACCAAGTAGAGGAAAATATGAGTAGACAAGGTAAGAATACATGCAATACCACAAAGAGCAACATGACACCAGTAAAATCTAGAGACCCTACAACAGCAAGACTTGAACAACGAAAATATAGATGATGCAGAAGAAAATGACCTAAAAAATAACTTCAGAAGAATGTTTGAAACGCTTAAAGAGGAAATGAGAAAATCCCTCAAAGAAATGGGAAAAGACAAACAAAAAATTGGAATACACCAACAAATCCCTTAAAGAAAACCAAGAAAAAGCAATCAAACATATGAAACTATTCAAGACTTGAAAACTGAAATAGAAACAATAAAGAAAACACAAGCCAGGGGAATTATAGACACAGAAATCATGAGAAAATGATCAGGAACCACAAATGCAAACATAAACAGCAGAATATAAGAGATGGAAGAGAGACTCTCAAGTGCGAAAGATACAATAAAGGAAACAGACTCATCAGTCAAAGAAAACATTAAATCTAGCAAAAGCTTAACACAAAATATGCAGGAAATATGGGACACCATGAAAAGACCAAACCTAAGAATAATAGATATAAAAGAAGGAAAAGAAGTTCAACTCAAAAGCACAGAAAATATATTTAACAAAATCATAGAATAAAACTTTCCCAACCTAAAGAAAGATATGCCTATGAAGATACAAGAAGCTTACAGAAGACCAAATAGACTGGATCAAAAAAAAAAAGTTCCCTTGCCACATAATAATCAAAACACTAAACATACAAAATAAAGAAAGAATATTAAGAGCTGCAAAGGAAAAAGGCCAAGAAACATATAAAGGCAGACCTATCAGAATTACACCTGACTTCTCATTGGAGACAATGAAAGCCAGAAGGTTGTGGTCAAGCATTATGCAGACATTAAGAGACCACACATGCCAGCCCAGACTACTATACCCAGCAAACTCTCAATCACCATAGAAAAACAAAAGATATTCCAAAACCAGACTTAACCAATACCTAGCCACAAACCCAGCCCTACAAAAACACTAGAAGGAAAACTCCAACCCAAGGAAGTTGGCTACATTAACAAAAACACAGACAATTAATGATCTCACAGCAGCAAATCCCAAAGGGAAAACACACAAATTAACATCACCAGCAACAAAAACTAAATTAACAGGAGACAGCAATGACTGATCATTAATATCCCTTAATATAAAAGGACTCTACTCATCTATAGAAAGACACAGGCTAACAGACTGCATACAAAAACAGAATCCATCCTTCTGCTGCATACAAGAAACACACCGCAATCTCAAAGACAGACATCGCATCAGAGTAAAGGGTTGGGAGAAGCTTGAGAGAATCCTGGTCCCATTATAGCATGCATGTTGGATGACACAAGTCATTGCTGTACACATGCATACCACTCCCAAGAATTTCATAGCTGTGTGCCTGGACTTTTCACCTTAGGGCATCCCATCCTTTTTAAGGGCCATTTATGTCTTTTGGTTGTTCTCCCTAGCTTGTATGATACTTGAAGGGTGTATCAATTACATCATGAAATATTTTCAAGGAGAGTGAGCAAGTAACAAAGCAAGATCCCAGGTCAGCATCCTCTGACAAATATGGCTTTTGATACAGGTGGTTACATAGGGCTCACAGAATTTCAAGTTTTCTGATTTTATTTTCATTATCTTTCAGATGTGTGCTCCATGATATATACTCCATGTGTGTCATACAACTATCATGCAATTTTAGAGTAACCAGACAAGAGGAAAATGAAGTAGGCCATTCCAAAGTATCTTGGATTATTAAAAATGAATTTTAAATACATGAGGTGCTTATTGTGAATGGCTATTATTGGTAGTTTGAAGGATATATTTTTTTTCCCATTCTTCCTGTCAGTTGACTAGAAATTCTAAGATGCCTTTAGCAATCCACCAGTCTCTTTTGTGCTCATTCCTCTCTTCGGTTAACAGAAGAAAAATTACTTGTTCTCTAACATACTATCTCACACTATGAGGCTTTAGGCAAGTCAGACAATTACTACTTGGAGGAAGTGTATCCAGTGACGTAGGGTCCATCCTTTGGTCCTTAGTTCATCATTTCAGAACTAAAGACAGGAGAGCTTGGGAAATGCTAAGCAGTGATCTATAACCAAGTCTTAATATATTTAGGACATTTCTACCAGGTCCTGCAAACTTCAACTCAGTCATACACTATGGAGTGCAACCACAAAGAGGGTAGGAAACACAGTCTCCCAATGGGTCTAATAGAAGCAATGCAAGAGGAAATTTCTCTTATTTCTAAGGGCATATTCCAGGGATGTAATTTCTGTACAGTATGAGGTGTAACTGCTTTGAAAATAGGGCATCAGGGGCTGGAGCAGTGGCTCTGCAGTTAAGAGTACTTGCTGCTTTTGCAGGGGTTCTGGGTTTGATCCTAGTACCTATCTGAAATTACCTGGGTGCGAATGAGAAGGAAACACGGAACACGCAACAAACTCGCTTAGTTTATTAGAGGGGGTGTGTACAGACCTGGGGAATCAGTGTTCAGAGGGAGAGAAAGATGCTTTTTCAAAAAGCTGCCTAGCACAAGCGCACAGGGGGTTGGCCTGACTACGTCATACGCAGATGACAGGCTCAGGCATGAGCACAAGGGGTTGGCTGAGTCATGGTGGATGTAACCACGCATGTGCTCACGTGGGTCACACAGGGCCCTTTAATATTCTGGCATTTCTGAGGGCTTGCGTGCACATGCATGGCTCTAGAACCTGGAAGTGTAGCCTTATTTGTGGCTGAATAATTACAGTACCTACATGGTGGCTCACATATATCCAGAACTCCTGTTCTAGCGAATCTGAGCCCGTCTTCTGGATCAGGGTGTCTTGGCTGACTTTCTACCAATGTGAGCTATTTGTGGAGAATCAAGAAAAATGAAGCAAGCAGCCTTTAGCTCAGCACACTTGGTTGGGAGGTATCTTAGTTACTGTTCTATTGCTTTGAAGAGACACCATAAACAAGGCAATAATTACAAAAGAAAGTGTATAACAAAAGGCTTTCAAGTCAGGCGGAGGTGGTGCACACCTTTAATTCCAGCACTTGAAAGGCAGAGGTAGATGGATCTCTAAGTTCAATACCAGCCTTGTATACAGAGGGAGTTTCAAGACAGACAAGCCTAAAAGAGAAACTCTCGAAAAACCAAAAAAAACAGTGAAACTTACTTAGTTTCCGAGGCTAAGTCAAGATCATCATGCAAGAAACATAGCAGCAAGCAGGCACACATGGGGTTGAGAGCTTATATCCTGATCTACGGGCATATAGGCAGTTGCATTTACAAATCAAAGTCCATTTACTGACACACCTCGTAATTCTTCCTAATTAGGAATTTCACTAACCAGAGACCAAGTATTCAAATATATGAGCCCCTGGAGACCACTCTTGTTCAGAACACAACACAACAGGCATGAAAGAAGATGGAAACGTGCAGACACTACTAGGGACTGCTGGTTTGTGCCGCACACAGTAGGTTACTGGTGATTTTTTGTCATGAGCCACCTTTGTGGGATAACTTCTGCTGTGGTCCTAGCTGCAGCAGGTTTGTATGTTCCAGGGTAGGGGTGTGAGGATTAGAAATGTTAGTTAGGAAAAACAGAGATAAGAAAGAAACACAGAGACATAAGATACTACCAGGATGGCAACTCAGCAAATAATGAATGCTTAATTCTGAGTTCACCCATGTTTATTTTTCATATGCTTTTATACCCCCAATACAAAAAGGGGGGAGAAGGCAAAAGACTGCTTTAACATGATACAAAGGACAACCAGAGCAATTACTTGCTTTAATACTTAAGACATCGAGCCATTAATTACTGAGCAAAGCATTTGATGTTTGGGGCAGTGAACACACCCCAGAACAAGTATCCTGCAGGCAGCCACACCCTAAGTCAAACCTCCTATTTCAAAAGAAGTAGTATGCTTCAATGCTCTGACCTTTGGTCAGGATGGAGCAGATGCACCTCTGTGGGCCATCTTAATGCCCAAAATACCAAGTAACCACACCCTAAGTCAGAATCTCTTGTCAGTAGCCACACCTGTTGTCAACAACTTTGAAAGAGCAAAAATAAGCTCAAACTCTCTGACCTTCAGAAAAGGTGGGACAGGATCACCTCTGTGTGTGTCCTGACAAATTTTCTACAAATAGCAGCAGCAGAAACAGTGGACTACTACGATAATACAAGGACTGGGTTACCTTAACCGGGTTACAAATGTCTGAATGAAATCTCATTCTTCACACTAATTCTGTAAGGAATTCCTTTAATTATTTCAAAGGGAATGTTATAAAACTGAATTTGTAAAGCAGCTTTAATCAAGATTACTTTCCTAACTTCATGTACAAGATTTTATTCATAAAGTTAGATCACTATCAATAAGATTTGAAAATTTTCTAATATACAAAACTGTGCTGCATTTAAAAGTATCATTTACTTATCTGTTGAGATATAATTACACAAACATATATTAGTATTCAACACAGACACTTTTAGCTCATTGAAAAGGCAAAGCATTGGTCACCACTAAAATAATTTGAGTTTATCAATTTTTTTTTAAATTGGGGAAAAAAAATTGGGAAGTGAAATTCTTTTAATTTTTAATTTTCTACCCATTGGTCTTTGCCTGCACAGACGTCTCTGGGAGAGTGTAGGACTCCCTGGTCCTAATGTTACAGGCAGTTGTGAGTTATCATGTGGTTACCGGGAATTGAACTTGAGTCCTCAGGAAGAGCAACCAGTGCTCTTAACCTCTGAGCCACCTATCCAGCCCCAGAAGTGCACTTTTCATTGCATGAATATCTTTCATTCGTATGCAGTTCTTTTCTGGAAGGTAGAATCCATTACTTCAGAATCAGTTCTCACACAGTTTCAATTACAGCGGCAATTTCCTTGAACTGTCTGTAGAAATTCTGGAGGAAAAGGGGAAAATATTAATTTTGCTTTTTCAGTCTATTTACATAGTTCTTTTAATTATATATAAACTACCACGCAGTGGATTTTAATGTCACATCCTAAGTGAAGATCATTGAGAAACAAACATACTTAGACAAGAGGGCACTGCATATCTGAGACAAACCTCAAGAAGTCCATATCTCAATAACAAAGTTTTGGGAGAACTGCCTCCCAAAGAAAACATGAAACATGTATATAACTTCTGCAGGTGTCTCAATATCCTCTGGATCCTGGCTCAGAAGGCCGACCATGGAGATCAAAATCCACAGGTGTTCAAATCCCTTACATGTATACACATATATGTGGTCACGATCTGTCATAATGCATGCATAGGCACATACATACTATGGAATCACTCAGCTATAAAAGAAGAAATCCTGCCATTTCCAACACAGTGAACCCAGAGGACACTACAGTAAAGACAAACCAGACACAGAAAGATAGACACTACATGATCTCACTCATATTAAGAATGTTGAACTCAGCCAGGTGGTGGTGGTCGGGCCGTGGTGGCGCACGCCTTTAATCCCAGCACTCTGGAGGCAGAGGCAGGTGGATCTCTATGAGTTCAAGGCCAGCCTGGTCAACAAGAGCTAGTTCCAGGACAGGCTCCAAAGCTACAGAGAAACTCTGTCTCAAAAAACCAAAAGGAATGTTGAACTCTCAGATACAGAAAATTGAATGTGGTTGTCAGGTACTAGGGGTAAGGAAAAAAGATGTTGGCTAGGGGTACTAACTTAGCTATAAAAGTTCTGAAGATCTAATGTATAGAACGCTGAGTATAATAGTAGTATATTGTGAGATTATGAGAGTATATTTTAAATGTTCTCAGTGCACATACATTTATACACACCATGTGGAAATGCACGTGATAATTACCTTCATGAACAGTCACTGCACAACATATATTTTTACCAAATCACATTGTATACACTGAAAACATATTTTTACTTATCAATTATACCCTAGCAATGCTTCAGGGATAAGGTGATTTGTTTGTTAATTTATTTACCCCCCCCCAAAAAAAACCCATAGACACGCCCTGCAGATGAAGGAAGAGCCTGCATATGTGAACGACTGGAATGTCTGAGGCTAATCTGGTTTTCCCATTCAGTCCATGACCACATACTACTTCCTTTCCTCACGCCCCCCAGACACCTATCAACATCATTAAGAATAAATGTGTGCAGTCTTGCCTATCAAGAGCCCCTTAAAATACAGTTTATAAAGAGGAACTCGAAGGTCATACAGTGGTACATGGAAGACTTTTCCAGAAGCCCAGGATAGGGAGGAAAGGCCCTGGCTTAGAGGTAGCACCTACCTCACATGGGCAAGTATATGGGTGTGATCCCACGTCATCCACAAACAAAAATGGAAGGGCAGGCTGAAGAGATGGCGCCACAGTCACCAGCACTACCTGCTCTCCCAGAGAACCTGGGTTCCACTGCCAGCATTCTCGTGGGCCATTTACAGCTGTCTGAAACTCCAGTCCCATGGGAGCTGATGCCCTCTTCTGGCCTCAGTGGATAGTGCGTGCATGTGGTACACAGATACACAAGCAGACAAAACACCCATACACCCCAAATGAACAAATAACAATAAAGGAAGCCCAGAACCAATGCATTTTTTTTAATTGTCTTCAAAAAATGAAGCTTTTATTTTCATCTCATTCACTATGGTGCTTTTCTGGAGTGCTCAACTCTTTGAGAGCTGCTTCAGCTACTGAAGGGCTCACAGCAAACCGAACCAAACTGTACACACCGTTAAATCAGCTAACGATAGGCATCTCTTATGATATACATTCAAAAGGAAATTAGACAGTGTTCACTCCCCGTGGTGGTTTGAAATAAAATGGCCCCCAAAGGGAGTAGCACTATTAAAAGATGTGGCCCTGTTAGAGGGAGTTTGTCAAGGTTGGGGCAGGCTTTGAGGTCTATTTTACTCAAGCCTTCCCTCAGTATGACAGTAAGTTGACTTCCTGTTGCCTGCAACCCGAGATGTAGCCACCATCATGTGTGCCTGCATGCCACCATGCTCCCCACCATGATAATGGACTAAGCCTGAGAAACTAGAAGAAAGCCGCCCCAATTAAATGTTTCCTTTATAAGAGTTGCTGTGGTCATGGTGTCTCTGCACACAATGAAAGCCCTAACTAGGACACTTCTGTTCTCTTCCTTGGATAGAAGTTAATAAAACGATAATATGAATGCCCTAAATTTAAGCATAAACTACTGAGTTACTTAAATCTCTAGCTAGTAAGACTCATCAATATGTATTAGCTCTGAACTGCGTTTTGTAAGCAGTCTACAAACCCAATGCTAGCCAAAATAAGATTACTTTTGCTTAAAATTACTATTAAACAAGAAGAAAAACAGTAAGAAGTTAATTACAGAGTAAATATCCTGTAGAGAAGATGAAATATTCCTAAATATATTCGTCAAAAACTATTACAGTAACGAAAGGGCACTATACACAAATCAGTACATCTTACTGGAAAAACTTATCAAACTCCCAGAGAAAATAACTTTTTTTTTTTAGTATCATCTAAAGTACATCAACTTGTAAGTAAATAAATTAACATTTTCCCTTAAGAAAGACTGTATACAGCTTTTGAAACAGCAGTACAACTTAAATTCAGTGAGTTAATGACAAACCTGAAACTGTGGGATTGTCATTTCGATGGACTTGGTGTTTACTTGGCCAGAAGGATCCGCCACTTTCAGCTGCACTGCCACGTACGGGCACTTGAGGGACCTGCAGCGGTCAGAGCTCACAGCCATGCCCAGTTTCCACTGAAAACCTACAAGCTTTAACACAGCAGCACAAGCATCACATGAGAAGCACCAGTGCCTTGAGCCCATACCCAATTTCTGTCTTCAGTCGTCACACTACATGGAAACAGCTTCTTTATGCAGGTAGGCAAAAAAACGGTCAAATGGCAATGGAGAAAACAAAGGGCAAAAGCAGAACCAGAAAACAAGTGGACAAAAGCAAAATGTCAAACAAAGGAACCTAAGTGTCTAACAGATGCATAAAGATGTGCAAAGTGGCTTTCTGTAACAGGCTTAACGTCTTCTCTACTACGGGGCACAACAAATGAGCATTTCTAACCTTTCTTCCTGCTTCATACCCCACAAGTCCTAAAACAGAAGATGGATGCCATGGTCGTCACGGTTGCCCGAGGCACACAAGGAAACCATCCCGGCTGCTTCCTCACTACAGTGTCAAGCTCAAACCTACCATTAGAATGAGTGGTGACGGCCAGGTTTTAGATTCCATCAGTCCTCGTGACAGACACATGCCAGGGGACGTGCTGTGCAGCGGTCACCTGCTCAGTGCCTCACTGCGTCACCACAGTTTTATAGGTTATTATTTCCATTTCGCAGATGACAAAACCCAGTTTCAGAGAGCTTAGGTGATGGGCTCAAGGTCACACCCCTGAGAAACCAGAATAGGAACCCATGTCTGTTTGCCTGCAAAGATTAAAAGCTTAATGACTACTGTGTTTTCAATCTAGCTCCTGATGATGCTTCCTCAGTGTTGCCATGGCATCAAATAGAACTGGATAAAGGCAGCTCTGGACACTGACACTAAGGATTTGTCTGTCTTACAAACATGAGAGGATGCCTGGCAACCAAAACATACTTGCTGATTGCTTGATTTTCTTTTGCAGTGAATCTAATGCATGCCTTGTGATATACTTCTCTGACAGACACAGGAGGAGCTGCCAACGTTCCAGTTTCTAATTATTAGACCAAGTAAGAATTTCCAAGGTCGCTACATGCTGGATTCATTGCTTTACACAATTAAAAAACTTTTTTTTAACTTGTATTCACTTGGGCATGTGGAGGTCAAAGGACAACTTGAATTGAGTTTACTCTCTGTTTCACCATGTGTTCCAGGGATTGGACTCAAGTCATTACGCTTTGTAGCAAATACCTCTAATAGCACCTTGATGGTCCTATAATTTTCCTCATAAAGTTGCAAAACAGCTCACTAGAAGTGTTTGCTTTTATCTGTTATTTTTTTGTTTTGTTTCGATTTGGTTTCAGATACAAGATATTACTGGTTTCACAATTGTGGCAACCTTCCTGCTTCAGCCACCCAGGGGCTGGGAGTAAAAGGCACCCATGCCTAGCTTGGTGGATTTATTTGCAATCTACTGTATAATTTCTTTTCAAGTTGTAAAACTTGTTTAAAATTATATATTTCAGCTCTTTGTGTCTGAAAGTGCAAAGAACCTCACCCCCGCCCCACCAAAAAAAAAACCCAAACTGAATGATATTTCTAACCTCACTATTGATTCTAATTGTCCTGTCAATTACCGTGGCTTTTCTTATGTACGCAATCACATGGGCAATCAGCAGAGAATCACTGTGTGGGAGGGATGACAGCACACGGGTCACTCGGATGAGCCCATGTCCTGACCACAGAGGCTTTCTCCATGTGAGAAAGCAAACATTAAGAAAGTAATGAAATTAAGACCATGGGCTGCATTTCCCTGGATGTGATCCCAATGTAATCAGTCCTTGTAGAAGGAAGGCAAGAGGGTCAGAGTCAGGAGAGGGAGCAGGCTGGGACCATGCACTGTCCACAAACCAAGAAAGGAGGCAGCTAAGAACAGGAAAAAACAAACTAGAGATCCTTCCTCCACTGATACCCAAACCTTCCTCCACTGATACCCAAACCTTCCTTCGTCCCGAAACTCTGGTTTCATACTTCTGACTTGCAGGGATAGACTTATGTTGCTTTAGAGTAGAAAATTTCCATAAAACAAACAAAAACCTATAGCCCAGTACAGTTCAGTCTCAGGGCATCTTTAATAAAACACATAATGCAAAGTGAGTGGACAAAATAATTTCTGAAGCTGAATAATGACAATGATACCAACTCAGCTAACTCTGGTTGAAGAGATGGCTCGGTGGTTAAAAGCACTTGCTGCTCTAGCACAGGACCCAGGTTCGGTTTCCACACCTACATGGCAGCTCACAACCATCCATAATTCCAATCCCAAAGAATCCAGGCCTCTTCCGGCCTCCAGTGACCCACGTGTTGTACAGACATATAAAAAAAAATCTCAAACAAAACAACACAGCGCCACTAACTCATATAATGCATGCAAAGAGTAATGCAGTATCACAGAGTACAGGCCCTCTCCCAGGATCCTTCAAAAGCAACAGCAAGGTAAGGCAGGGTGCTAGGCACAGTAAATCCAGCTACCTGGGATGCTGGGGCCAGAGAATCACACGTTCAAAGACAGTGTGAGCTACAAGCTGAGTTTAAAGCCAGACTCAATAGTTTAGTGAAGAGCATGAAAATTTAAAAAATGAAATTAAAATTAAATGTTAACAGCCCCTTCACTCTTAGCATGTTTTCACGTCCTCACCTTCTCATATTTTATGTGAACTTAGGCAACTCGTGGTTCAAAACTCCAGTTTTCTGACTTTCTCAGAAAAGCGTTATTATTAATTTAGGAAGGCAAATTTTTTTATTCCTAATGTAAAATATGAAAGGTTAGAAAACTTATACTTCATCTTCAAAATAACTTCTTTGAAGAAATGGCTGGGCTTGGTGAGACATGCCTTTAATCCTAGCACTTCAGAGGCAGAGGCAGGTGGCTCTCTGAGAGTTCAAGGCCAATCTGGTCTTACTAGAAAAGTCCCTGGCTAGTCAGGGATACTGGATGAGATCCTGTCTCAACACTGTAATGTTCTGTCTCTTTAAGAGACAAGCCATGCCCACTCCCAGCTTCCAGCCCCAGCCTCTCTCTCACGTGCTTTCTCTCTCTGTCTCTCT